>WBNP01004585.1:0-21880 GCA_013401095.1 Passerina amoena
TTTGGGCTTATTTTGCCCAGAAAAGGAACCCAGACTGTCCATAACTCTTTGTTTTTATTGTCTCATATCGTCCTAAATCCTAATTGTCCAAATGTTTGTTACTCTAATTATATTGTTGGAATGTTGGGGGACACAAGGCAGATGATGGACTTAGGGCCTGGTTAACATAAGAGATTTTATAACAGGATGCCTTGGCAAAAGCAAACAGAACTTTGAAAATTAGACCTGGATTGCAAGAAGATTTAATCAGACAGGTTTAGCGGAAAAAGAAAATCCCATTAAACTCTGCAAGCAAGAGATGTTGTTATATGCATAAGTTTGTGTATGTGATTTTAACCTAATCATTGTAGTACACATTAGTAGCCTCCCTAAAATACTATATAAGTGTTTGTATCCCACAATGAAATCAGATTCTGATCACCAAGTCAGTCTCCCTGGCTGTCTCCATCACCTACATTATATCACTATTTTCATAACCATTTTAGTACTCCTAAACTTTTAACATTTTAAAAACAAGCGATTGGCGTTTTTGCCACTGTGCAAGCAGAGCAGAGCAGAGCAGAGCAGGAGCTGCTGCAGGGGCAGCCCTGGGGAGCAGAACTTGCCCAGCACAAGTTTCTCTCTCCAGGCTGGTTCCTGCTCCCCACTCTGCTCCCTCCAGGACAGCAGCTGCTCCTGGTTTTGCTTCATCCATAGATCCTGCTGGGCCTCCCACACATTCCTTGTTATTCTGCCCAACAGCTGCTCACAATTTGTTTCTAATTCCTCACTCTGCTCCTCCTTGCCTGACTCTGGATGTGGAGTCAAATTCTTGTGCAGAGCTGGGGCCTGAGGAACTGGGGAACACACTCACTCCATCCCCTGTGCCCAGCAGGTGGGATTTTTGGAAGGTGAATCCTGCAGCATGAGGGTGCCCAGGATGAGGTGAGAGATGAGAATCTAAATCCATGTTTTCAGAAGGCTGACTTATTATTATATTATATTATATTATATTATATTATATTATATTATTATACATCATACTATATCATACTATATCATATTACACTATACTAAAACTATACTAAAGAAAGAGAAGGATACAGACAAAAAGCTTGAATAATGAAAACTCATGAGTGACTCAAGAGTCCAACACAGCTGGCTGTGATTGGCCATTAATTAAAAACAATTCACATGTTGGGACAAACAATCTCCAGACCACATTCCAAAGCAGCAAAACATGGAGAAGCTGAGACTTTTCATCTTCCCAGAAGAAGAAATCCTGGTGAAGGGATTTTTCAGAAAATATGACAGTGGGTGGCAGCAGCACAGGTGCCCTGTGAGCCACCAGGGCACCTGGATGGGATGGCAGGTTGTCCCTATAGGACACAAAATAACACGACATGCACACGCAGCTCTTCCAAGGTGAAAACAGAATTTTTAATTTCTGACTCCAACATTATAGATTTCCAAAAGTGACAGTGGATTGGAGGGTGACAGTGCCACCTCTCCAATGACACTGGACAAACCAACAGTCCATCAAAGTTCTCCTCCTCCAGAAAAGAATGCAAAGCAAAAAGTTATTTAAAGAAAATGTGTGAGAAAGTTTGTTACAGGAATGTAAACATCAGAAGGCCTAGAAAATCTTCAAAAATCAGGACGGCAGCAGCTCCCTCAGCAGCCCAGCACTAAATGCCTACCCCAGGCCACCAAGGTGGCAGCTGCTGTGTGGCTGGCTCCTATCAGTGGGCCAACAATCACAAACAACCTTAAAATCCACTTCTCAAAGGACAAAGCCAGCACTGAGCTGTTCTGCACATGCACAGGTGCAAGTGAGAGCCAAGCACTGCCCCGGGTTTGCAGAATGCTTTGGATCCTCTGGAGCAAAAGGAGATACAAACTCCTGGGTGGGTGCCAGGTGGTAATGGTGAGCAGATGGCAGCAAGGCTGCTGAGAGAGGATGGGTTTATTTACTTGCTTATTCGTTTCTAGACCATATTTTGGGGGAAGAAAATGAACGTGACTTTGTACATCTGCGCTCAGAGAGGAGAGGCAGGGGCATAGGCCAGGCCTAGCAGGCCTCTCCCTCCCTGCTCTCCATGGTATCTGCAGGTGTAGGAAGGACAGGGATGGGCTCCTTCACCTCCAGCACAGTCCTGCAAAGCTGGGCCTGATCTGAGTGCAGAGCTGGGATTTTGAATTATGAGCACATCAGAATTACAGCAACACGCACTGACAGGGGCTGCTTGCCTGCAGCTCCAGTCCCAGAGACGTTCCTGGCCCTTGTGAGGAATCAGCAATCCCTCTCCAGCAGCCTGTTCACCCCTCACTGTCTCTGGCTGACAATCTTTCAATACAGTACTCAGAGGGAGGATCCTGCTCTCTGCCAGCCTCACATCCTTCATGAGACCCTTCCATCTCACCCCACAACTCCTCTCTGCCTCTAAAGTGTCCCCAGTGACAGGACATCCTGTCCCAGCCCCAAGTGCTTTAAATGTCACCTCCAACGCTGGAGTATTGCTAAAAGAGCAGGGAGCCCAGGTGCAGGAGCCCCTGAACTGGGGTGGGGGAGAAGCATGGTGTAGGAACATTGTGGGGTAGGATGGTCAGGATGGACAGAGACGAGAGATTTTTGAAGCCAGGGCTTGGAACTTGTGGGTTATTGCAAAGGGCCTGGGTGCAGGGCCCTGCTGGGAGCTGCCAGCCACAGCTCAGAGCAGGCCTGAGAGAAGAGAGTGGGAGAGAGGATGAGAGAGAGCAAGATTCCCATTACAATACAATAAATCTTCTTCTGTGCTGAATATTCTCATTCTCACTAACCAATCTAGTACAAGATACAAATCCTACAGCATTTCCATACAGCCTAGAAGAATCATTCCATTACCACACTGGGTTACATTTTAAACCCTAAAAACTCCTCTTTGGGCCCCTTCTGCCAAGCTGGCAGGGTCTGCTCTGAGCCTTGGGCCTGTCTGCAAGCAGAGGGTGTTGTTTGATCCAAAGGGGATCACCTTCAGCTGGCCATGCCATTGTTTTCCAGTTGTTCAGTACCTGAGGGATCTCAAAGCTTGCTTTGATTTCAATCTCACTTAGAGTTTCCATATTCTCACAATCTTTTGCCAGGCAATCATATCTATAAGGCTTTCCTGTTTCATTTCCCCAACAGCACAGAGCCTGCACACCCTGGTCACCCTGGCTGGGGATCCAGCCCTGCCACACCAGGCCAGGCACCACGCACTCCCTCTCCTCCTGCAGCCTTACCTGGCTCCCACCCTGCTCCCACTGTACGTTTTTCTCCTTCTTGATGAAAAGAAGATCTTTTCTGATTGAACTAATTGCGCTGATTGAATTTCCTCCCTCTCTGTGTCTCTGAGTGTGAAAGGTTTCCTTAATTTGATGGGGGTAATTGTTATGCACACACTGTCAGATGTTAATGCAATTCTGTGATTGACAGGTAATCAGCGCATCAGCTGTACAAAAAGAGTGAATAAGTCTGTAATTTTATTTCCCCTGATTCCACTGTGTGGGATGGCAGGAAAATCTAAATTAGCAATCAGGGAAGGCAACCCTGCTGCAGCACGGGCTGCTGCAGCCCGGGGGAAGGCTGGGGCTGGCATTGCCAGGGCTCCCCTGGCTCTGAGGGACTCAGCTGCAAACACCTGTGGCTGCTGAGCCTTCTCCTGTGGCTGCTGAGCCTCCTCCTGTGGCTGCTGAGCCTCCTCTGGCTGCTTCACACTGGCTCATTGTGATCCTTTGAGGGCAGCAAGGCTGGTGAGGGGCTTGGAACACAAGCCCTGTGAGGAACATTTGAGGGAACTGGGGTTGTTTAGCCTGGAGAAGAGGAGGCTTAGAGGGGACCTTATTGCTCTCTACAACTTCCTGAACAGTCTCTGACAGAACCAGAGGACAGAGTCTGCAGCTACAGCAGGGAAGGTGTAGGTTGGATATCAGGAAAAAGTTTTTCAAAAAAAGGATAATAAAGTCCTGGAATGCTCTTCCCAGGGAGGTGGTGGAATCACCATCTCTGGATGTGTTTAAAAAAAGACTGGCCATGGCACTTGGTGCTATGGTCTGGTTGAGGTGTTAGGGCACAGGTTGGACTCGATGATCTCAGAGGTTTCTTCCAACCTCATCATTCAGTGATTCAGTGATTCAATGATTCTGTGATTTGGGCTCTGGAGCTGCTCCCAGGGCAGCGTTTGCACAGAACGCGCTTCTGACAGAGAGAGGCAGAATTTCCTCAGAAACCTCAGTGCTCGAGTTCCTCCAAGGAACCCTGAGCCCTGCAGAGTCCCCAGGCTTTGCTGGGGGAGAATCTCTGGGGCAAGAGCTCACCCTGCCACAGCCACCTGCAGAGAGAGCCAGGCAGAGGGGAGAATTCTGTCCAGGTGTGCCCCTGGGGGGAAGGGAAGGGAAGGGAAGGGAAGGGAAGGGAAGGGAAGGGAAGGGAAGGGAAGGGAAGGGAAGGGAAGGGAAGGGAGCAGCTCGGAGATTGTCGCTTTGCAGCTTCCATGGGGCTGGCAGAGCTGAGTGACAGCGGGACAAGGAGCCCAGCACTCCTGACAGCGCTGCCCGATCCATTTACTGCTCCTTGTCAGCTGCTGACGAGCCCCAGACAGGCAGGAGGAGCAACGCCAAGAAATTCCTCCAGAGCATTTCCAGAAGCCTTCTTACATCCCTTCTTTCCTTTCTTTAGTGAGACCCCGGTGTAATTTGTTGCTCATTTCATGTGGCAGGGCAGCAGTGCACAGCAGCTCCGAGCAGACACGTGTGCACACAGTGATTTGCTCTCTCTCAGCCCTGTCAGTGTCTGCACACTCTGGGCACAGCCCCCGGGGTGCCAGCACAGCACCAGGACCTGGCACAGCCCAGGGAGAGAAACACCACCTAAGGAAACCATTCCTAAAGGGGGTGCTCCTGCTGTGGTGTTGTGAGGGTCCCCAGGACGAGGGGAGAGTGAGAATTTGACTCCAAGTTCTCAGGAGGCTGATTTATTATGATATGATATATGATATGATATTAATTATATTATATTATAAAAAAATGATATACTAAAACTATACCAAAGAAAGAGAAAGGCTACATCAGAAGGCTGGACAAGAATGAGAATAAAAACCCGTGACAGACTCAGAGTCTGACACAGCTGGCTGTGATTGGCCATTAATTAAAAACAATTCACATGCTGGGTAAACAATTCTCCAAATCACATTCCAAAGCAGCAAAAAAATGGAGAAGCTGAGGCTTCTCATCTTGCCAGGAGAAGAAATCCTGGAGAAGGGATTTTTCAGAAAATTCCACAGTGACATGCTCCCTCCCTGCTGTCCCTGAGAGCTGGCATTGATCCCCAGGAGGGGACACAATCTGGGGTAAACCATTGGGGGAAAACAAGGGGATACAAAGACAAAACTATTAGAAAGCTTAAAAATTACAACACTGGTGGGTGACACAAAGCCTGTGCCCCTGCTGCTGGGCTGGCCATCCCCCCTGGCACTCACCACCTCCAGAGAAAAAGGAGAAGGGGCTGTCTCTCCCCAGTATAAAACAGGGCTGGGGGCTCGGGGGGGATGGATGGCAGACAGCAGGAAAAGGGAGAGGCAGCAGGACCCTGAGCAGCAGCAGCATTAACATAAAAAAGGGTCAAATCCCTCGTATGAAGAGCTGGGAGTGAATAGCTACATTTACCATTAGTAAGATTTATCTGAAATACTTAAAATCCCTTTTGGAAGGATTTTAGTCTTTAGGAGGCTGGTTGTCTCCCTCAGAGCGTGCATAAACCAGGCTATTCAAGGGGAAAAAAAAATAAAAATCCGTGCTGATTGGGATGCGGAGCGCTGCCCTGCACTTCAATGGGATTGAGCAGGGGATGAGCAGCGAGGAGCTCTGCCCATCACACAGATGATACGGGAGACTCAAGGAGCTTAGTGGTTCTTAGGGAAAGAAACAGGGTGTGAGAGGAGAAGATTAGAGCAGGACCTCTCTGTAGTCAATAAACCCCAAGCAAAAGCAGAGAGAGAGAGCTGGCAGAGCTCCCCGTGTGCTGTGGAACATATAAAGCACCATCTCCAGCTAAAAGGATGTCTGACATCGGAGAAAATTAGGCAGATATGTTTTTTGGTTTTTTTTTTACCCAGCGTAAGTCACATGCAAAATAAATTGCAAAGGGCGGCAGCAGGAGCAGCTGGTAAAGACAGATTAAAAATCAGATTCAGACAAGCATCTCCAGGCAAAAGAGATATTTAGGATTAGGCTGCTAATTTGTAATCACAGATGGGGACGGGGCTGTGCTGTCAGGCTGGAGGAGGAGCACAGGCACCGTGGATGGAGCCAGGAGCAGGGGATTGTGCCGGGAGGAAAATGCCCAAAGCATCCAGGAGGAGAATTCCCATGCCCGGGAGAAGGAAAATTCCCATGCCCGGGAGAAGGAAAATTCCCATGGCCAGGAGAAGGAAAATTCCCATGGCTGGGAGAAGAAAAATTCCCATGTCTGAGAGAAGAAAAATTCCCATGTCTGTGAGAAGGAAAATCCCCATGGCAGTGAGAAGGAAAATCCCCATGGCAGTGAGAAGGAAAATTCCCGTGGCTGGGAGAAGGAAAATTCACATGACCAGGAGAGGGAAAATTCCCATGCTAGGAGAGGGAAAATCTCCATGCCCTGGGGAAGGAGAATTCCCACGTTTGGGTGAAGGGGGTTCTTTAGGGAGGAGCTGAAGCAGTGTCTGGAGTGCAGCACTGGAGCAGGAGCGTGTGGCACTGCCTGTGCTGTCTGTGCCAGCAGAACTGTAGGTGGCAATCGCATCTTGTCACGGGAGGAGGAGAAAGCTCCGTCCGCAGGCTCTGCCCGAGGACTGGGGAAGGGGCTGCACAGAGCCCCCCTTTCCCTTGCTCACATCTGTCAGGAATATTAACCCACAAACAGCAGAGGTTTATGGCCAAAAAGGAGACAGAGGAGTCCTGGAACTTTATTCCTATCAAGGGAGAGGCCATGGGGCATTCTCCTGGGGTCTCTCCAATTTTTGGAGAACACAGCCTCCTTTTTATCCCAATTTCCCAGCTGCATTTCCCTTCTCTCCCCATTGGCTGAGGTACTTGAGAGGTTCAGATTCCCCTCTAATGTACAACCCTCCCTTTGAATTTCTAATTCTCATGGTATTTAGGGATTTTTTCTTCCCCATTGTTTCTTTCATCTTTCAATGTCCAATTTTCATTTATTAGCAAGCCTACAGTTTATTTGTAAAGGCAAATCTCTTTTTCCATTCATCAATCAGTGGAATCCTTCCCATTATTTCATTTATCTCCCAGGGCTGATTTTATCTACCAGCAGACCCAGAGCTGGTTGGGAAAGGTGCTGAGGCAGCACCTGCAGGAGGTGACAGCTCCTGCCAGGGGCTGCAGCACCGTTAGGGCTGTGTGACACCCACACCCCATCCATGGGGACAATGTGGCACCCCCAGCCCTCCTGGGGCTGTCTGTGCTGCAAGTGGAGACCCCACACCAGCTGCTACAGCCCTGCCAGCCCAGCGTGAGCATCCGAGGCAGGTGAGAGCTGCCAGGTGAATCCTTTTGTGGATTTAAACATCACCACAGCTCTCCAGCACACGGACAAGAGCCTTGGGTGAGAGTCAAGAGTCATCCAGATGGTTTTCCCTGCCCTGCAGCACCTCGTGTCCTTTCCCTGCCTCTCCCCAGCCCTCTCTGAGCTGACTGCCTGGGGCTGATGGTTTCACTGCGGGCTGCTGCTCTCTGCTCTCCATTTCCACAGCAGGAATTTCACAGAGTCACTGGGTTGGAAGAGACGTTTAAGACCATCGAGTCCAACCCAGCCCCAACCCCTCAACTCAAGCCTGGCACCCAGTGCCACATCCAGGCTTTGTTAAACACCCCCAGGGATGGGGACTCCACCACCTCCCCGGGCAGAACATTCCAGAACATTATCACTCTTTCTGTAAAAAACCTTTTCCCAATATCCAACCTGTATTTCCCTTGATGCAGCTCGAGGCTGTGTGCTCTGGTTCTGTCAGTTCCTGAGGAAAGAGCCCAGCCCCAGCTGAGCACAGGCACCTTTCAGGAGCTGTGAGAGTGATGGGGGCAGCCCTGAGTCTCCTTTTCTCCAGGCTGAGCACCCCCAGCTCCCTCAGGGGTTCCTCACAGGGTTTGTGTTCCCAGCCCCTCTCCAGCCTTGTTGCCTTCTCTGGATGCTCTCAAGCGTCTCAAAGTCCTTCCCAAACTGGAGGGCCAGAACTGGACACAGGAATTTTGTCTCCTTTGCCTCCCCCAGACCTCTCCATCCTGCCCAGGAGTGAGGGGCTGGCGTGGCTGATGCTGGGGACAGCTCTGAGCATGGGTATAGTTGTGAGCATCCTTCCCAGGCAGGGCATTGCCATGCCAATAAAAATCCAGCACAAGAAGCAGGACTGAAGGCACCCTCTCTTCTCCAATCCCCACCTGACCTCTCCCTTCCTGGGGAGGGTCTGAGGGCAGCAAGGAGCCACCATCATTGAAATCATAATCTCCTCCCCATGGTTTCTGTGGGTCAGTGCTAGGCAGGCACCACTGTGGCTCCCATAGGGGAATTCTGGGTCAGAACCCACAGAATGTGGAGCTGCTGAACACAGAAATTCCTGGAAGCTGCCCCTTTCTTCAAAATATTTAGAATTTTTGTCAAAAAAAGGCTGACAACACCCAAACTGACTCTCTTGGACTGGCTTCTCATGCTCTGCAGTTTTCAGCCAACATTTTTCAGTGGGTTTTGGCAGAAAATCTTTGGGTTTTGACAGTTGTTCTTTTCTCAATGACAAGCTGACATCTTCCACTACATTTTTTTTTTTTTTTTTAGAATATCTGAGTTTTGGTTGTTGGAATTTGACTTGAGAAAAAAAAAAAAGAAGAAACTGATTTTCACAAGTCTCCAGTAATAAAAGTGAAATGATCAGTGGTCAGGATGATCTGAGCTGCTGGGAGAGCTCGGGCAGGGGAAGGAGAGTGGGGGACAGAGTGTGACCTTCCCATTCTTCACAGCCAGGAGCACCAGATTTACTCGTGGCATTTCAAACTCTTGTGCCACCATTGCCTTCTGCCTCCAGGGCTGCAAATTCATTCACTCCTGCCAAGGCCTGGAAAGAAGTGAGCAGCTCACTCAGAGATCTCAGTTCATGCCCCATCTTTGGGGTTTCTTCTGGTCCAGAGCATCCCTGAGCTTCTCCTCACACTGACCATACATTGAGGAGGTATCAGACATCACCTGATAAAAACAGACTTATTCCCCCAGAGCATTCCTGGGAAAAGCCCTAAATGCCTGTGGAAACCCAGGGCACCAGGAATATTTCTCTGTCTGCTCTGGGGTGCCCTGACCCCCAGGGCAGCACGGACTTTGACCCTCATTCATGGAGAAAGTTTCCTAAACTCCAGAATAGACTAAAATCCACTAGGGTGTGAAATAGATTGTAGAGAGCAGTGTAGGTGTATCACTTGGTGAGAAATTGAGGTTTTGGGATTTTCAGTATGTTGTGGATGGAAGCAAGATGGAGGGCACAGGGTGTTGTCCTGGGTTTCTTCTTCATGCTTCTTCCTCCATTTTCTTCATGGGTTTGGATGGCATTTTGTAATTGGGCAGAAAAGTCCTCACTGGGGGCTCTCTGGGATCAATTATTGGGTTAAAAGGGAAAATAATCCAGGTGTCAGTTCTTAATTGGATAGTTTAGTCTTAAAAGACTTTGTAACCAGAGATTGTTGGCCATTTTGTGCCTTCCAATGAAAAGCTGCCAAACTCACAGTTGTGATACTGGTTTTGATAAGAAATAATAAACACCTGAGTCCAAACATGAACTACTGTAGATATAGAGAAACCCACAGCTGGAACCCCCACAATGTCCCTTCTCTGGACACATCAAAGTATCCAGCTTGTCCCTGTCACCTGCCAGGACTCCCCATTCCCTGAGCTCCAGCTCCTGCCTGACCTGCCATCCTCTGCAGAGGGAGGAGGATGAGCCCAGCTGGGAGGGCCTTGACTGTCACCCTGTGAATCATCAGCATTAATGTGGCCCTGACATGGCTCTTTACAATTTACTGCATGTGATGGACTCGGGGAACGTCGCTGTTTTAATTACAGCCAGGCAAGATTGGTTATGCAAGGCAATAAATCACTTGGCTGCACTGATTAAACAGGAGTAATATTTTGAATAAGTGACTGTCTCAGGAATGATCATCACAGTATTACATTATCATTCTCCCCTGCATGTATATTGCAAACAAAATTAAATGGAGATGTCAAGTTGCACAGAGGCTAGACACTAATTAAGGGAAATGCTGTGAGGCCTTTTCCCCTTTCTCCAAAGGTGAGACTCTGGAGCAATGACCACTACAAGTGGCTTTTTCCACCTGTTCTCTGGATTTAACACTCACCTGCCATGGAGGCCAGCAGCTCCTGGGCAGCACCTGCAAAACAAGTGGGCAGATGGAAGGAGGATTGGAGGAAATGCTCACATCAGGCAGAAAGGAGAGAGATGTCCTTAGAGTAGATGAATGTTCTGCCAGGGAAGATGTTGAAGATTGCAATGCAAGATGTTTTCCATTACCATCTGTATGACAGATGACCTTTGTCAAGTGGGCAGTTTGCCTTATCTCTCTCTCTGAGTGACCACACTCACACCTCCCTCGGGAGGGGACACCTGCTGATAACAGCTATTGAATGTCCCTGCATGGCTGATAAGAACTCCAGCATCCCATTGGGAGATGGGAGCCCAGAGGGAGGAGCCAAGCATTCCTACCCGGATAGAATCTGGAGATTCTGGAACACCAGCACGGCTTCTGCACTGGATTGCCCAGAGGAACAGCAGCTGCCTCTGCCCCTGGATCTCCAGAGGAAGAGACTGCACCTTTCTCCAGGATCCCTGCTCCAGCAGAGCCAGCCCTGACACTGCAGGAGGGCTGAGCCACAATTCCAATGGCACTGCTGCCAGCACCCTGACCCACAGGGTGTCAGGCTGGGTTCTGACTCTGCCACTGTTGGTTTAGTTCACTGCATTGTTTATTTTATCCTTTTATTTTCTTCCCTATTAAAGAACTGTTATTTCCTGCTCCTATATTTTTGCCTGAGAGCCCCTTAATTTAAAATTTACAGCAATTTGGAGGGGTGGGGAGGGTTTACATTCTCCATTTCAGGGGAGGCTCCTGCCCTCCTTAGCAGCCTCCTGGCTTTCCAAACCAAGACAGAAGGGGAGTGCTCTCCATGGCTGGGAGAGGAGCCCAGCCCAGCCCAACCCCAAATCTTGGCTTCAGTCCCCCAGACCAGGGCCACATCCTCCCAGACACTGTGTGTGATGAACCACATTCTAAACGAGGTGAGAGACACGATCCAGTGATCCTCCCCAGTCCTGAGCTCTGAAATGATGAATTATGCCAGACATTCCAGGCGAGCGTTATTTATTTGATCTGATTTTTACGGAGAATTAATTTTTCTGAAAGTACCTACTGGTACCTTGAAGAAACATTGGCATGTTCGTTAGATTTATAGCTTCTTCCTGGGTAATGACTAATACATGAAGAGCCTGAGCCTGGTCCCTGCAAGGCAGGCAGAGTCTCGTGGGAGGGATACACCAAGTGAGAGAAAAGCCTGTGTTAGACTGACTTCTCTCTCAAAATAACCATAATGGTGTGTCTTAGCTGGTTGCCAGAAGACAGACAAGAGGATATCATCAAGGTGAAATACTTTCTGATGAGCATCTTTCATGCTGCAGAGCCTCAGCCAGGTGCAGGAAAGCTTCCAGCTGACCCGAGGTTAAATCTCACATCAAACAGCGAGCTCATCAGCCTGCTCCTGCTCCTCCAAAGGAGCTGGAACAAGCTGTGGGGCTGGCCTGCCTCCAGCAGCTTGGCAGCTCTGACCTGCCCCCTTGGCAGCCCTGCTGTGCCCCCAGAGCTGGCAGTGTCCTGCCCTCCTGGACCATGGTGTGTCCTGGCAGGGCTGAGCCACCGGTGGCGGCTCCTCCAGACTTGCGTCCCGTCACCACCTGCACAAAATTGATTTTTTAGCACCAGGCAGATGGGTGTTAAAAGTCAGGAGTGCAATTTAGGGGGTTTGCAGCAGCCTGGAATGGTTCCTTTATCTATTTTTTATTGCTCCAGCTTTTTCAGTCCCAGCTGACACATGCAGTAGCCAGGGCTGTTATCAGTTCCTGCTGCCTGCTGATGATTCCCACACCCCAAACCTTTATGGGGGATTTAGGAACACATGAGTGGGTCTGCTCTGCCTTGCCTCAGCTCTGTTATCCTCAGTGTCATCAACATCCACAGCCACAAATCTCCCAGCATCTCCCTGAGCAATCCAGGGATCTCCCTGCTCTCCCCATCTCTCCTGCCAGAGCCAGACCCCAGGCACTGCACATTGCTCATGCTGCAGAATGGGGTTTGGTTTGCATTGAGGGAGCCCTGGCTGAGCTGGAGCAGATCACTTGTGCTTGGCATCAAATGGCATCATCAACGAAAGGAGAATTTTGACTTATAATTTGCCCAGAAATTGCTCTCTGGAATGACTGATGCCCCATGGACTACCAGCAACAGAGCTGAGCTGCTCCTGCGGGTGAAAAACACTTCTTGTGCATCACAGTGATTAAAATATGGTGAATTTTTAAGGTAATTCCAGTGTCATTCATGCTGACTTCAGACCATGCCTCATTTTCCTTGCAGCAGTATTCAGACAGATCTCCAGTGTGCTACACGCTGAGATTTTAGCATTCATTTCCATCCATTTCTCTTTCTTTTCTTTTGCCTTGTGGGGCATAGAAAGGGTCAGGAATGTCTGTTCTGTGTCACAGGCTGCATTGCACACCACCACAGCTGCTCCACCAGTGAAAACTCCTGGATTCCAGCCCTGGGAAATGTGTCCATGGGTCAGGCTGGGGCTGAGCAGCACTGGGGGAGTCACTGGGGGACTCTTGCACCATAATCTGTGCCCAGATTTAATCCCTGCCTGCGTGGTGCTGCCACAGGGTCACCCAGGGAGGGATATCCTCAGTGAGGAGATGACATGCTGTGCAGATATGGGGGAACAGGCAGGTTAAACAGCTGGTGCTGGTCAGATCCATCGGGGTGCTGGAGGACACAGGGGGGCAGAAAGGACAGAGGGGAGGGTTAAAGCAGCCTGACAGCCAGCCCTGGCTCTGCATTTCTTCCTGGCAGAAGATGCAGCAGCTTTAAAACCCAAAGTGGGACATTAAACAATTCCCAGAGCACCCAGCAGTGCAGGGAGAGCCCTTGGAAGGACAGAGGAAAGGAGGCCATTCATAAAATGAGCACTCACAGCCCTCAGCAGGCAGGGACCCAGCCAGGGGGACACAGGGACAGTGTCCCCACATTGCTGGAGCCAGACATGGCACTGAACCTGATGCCTTAGCATTTTAACTTTTATATTTTTCATCTGTTTGTAATCCTGCAGTTCTTTAGTGTAGAACTCCAAACCCCACACACAGTGTGAGCTGCTGCTTTCCTATTTTGGGCAGACACAGCAATTCCTCTCCAGGCCTGGCAATCAAGGACACCTCACTGCCCCTGAGACACAGAAATAAAAATGGGAGTCAAGGGGAGCAAATTTGGGGTAAATGACTTCATTACCTGAAGCTATAATTAGAAGATGAACCCCCAATATGCAAATGGCCCAAACTTATAAAAGTGTGAAAACCTGTTACACATTGTCCATTTTTTGGGTGCAGCCCCTGGGGGGCTTTGTCTGCCCTAAATGTCCCTGAAGGCCCTTCAATAAATAGAACTGCTTTTTATTGCCTTAATTTTGTCTGGCCTTTGTGTTTAGGGAGCCCAAAAAGGCATCAAACCTGCTGAAGGTCTGCCCTGCAGAGACCACCCCAGCAGCCCTTCCCAGGAATTGCTGCCTCCATTCCTTTGGTCCTGCCCCCTCTCTGGCAGGGCTTGCCCTACAGACCCTCATTCTCACCTTAATTGGCTTTTGGGGCTTATTCCCAGCTATGGGAGGGAGATCAGACCTGGGTACCCCCCCTTCCTCCTTCCCCTCCTTTCTCTCCATCTCCAGCTTCAGCTCTGCAGGGGTTAAAACACAGATATTGCCTTTCTGCTCAGTGAACCAAGTGATAGGATTGCAGTTAATGGTAATTTGAACATGTTTGGTCAACTAGAAATACATAACTAGATTGAAACATGAAAATGCCCTACGAATTTATACAACTGATGCATTTGAATGCGCTCAGCTGTTAACTTCATTGCAAGAAGGATGGGAGAAATAATTTGCAACAACCCACACATTTTTTATTGAACCTTTGCAAATAGGAATAATGTATCAAACATATCTCTGTGTCTGCCTCACACCTACAGACAGCAGCACTGCTCAGGTATGAGTCAGCTGCAGTGCTCGGGATCTGATGGCAGAGGTTTGCAGATACAAAAGATTTCTCTCTCATCTGACCTTGTTCCTTTGATAGCCAGAGCTCTCCCAGCAGTTGTGGGCACACAGACAGCCTCTGCTTCCCCTCCCTCCCGCCTAAGCCAGGCACCTCACTCTCAAGTTTAACTTTGAGCTGCTCAGTGACCACCAGGCCACCCTGCTCTGCCATTCTGTCGCTCAGAGAAGGCTCCGCCGGTGTCACGACCACCTGAAGAACAAAGGACTTCAAACCTCCTCCCCACTTGTTCCTGCCAGCAATCCCAGCTGGATACACTCCCTTTTTTCCTAAGAAATGCATCAAAGAAATGTGAGCCATGGCTGCCTGTTCTCCAGCCTCCAAGGAAGGAGGTGGGAGTAGCTCTAGCTGGGATCCCACATGGAGATTCATCCCTGTGCAGAGCTGGAAGCACTGGCTGGGATGTTTCTGCCAGGAGCTGCTCCTGCTGTGGTTTTTCAGACCTCCCGTCCCATCCCATCCCATCCCATCCCATCCCATCCCATCCCATCCCATCCCATCCCATCCCATCCCATCCCAATCTCTTGTTCCCTGCTGGGTCTTTTCCCTGCCTGTTGTCACATGTCCTGGAAGGGAGATGGAGCTCTTGGATGATCCCTCAGAGCAGCCCTCACCAGTAGGTCCAGAAAGGAAGGAGAGGATGGAGCTGGGGCATTTGGTGGGGCTGGGGCTCAGCACCCCCTTGCTCATCAGCTTGGGAGGCTGCAGCTCAATGAGTTGACAATAAGTCCTCCAGCTTTTCATGTTCAACTTCACCATTTTCTCCTCTCATCTTGTTAGAGGGTGTAATTTATGTTGTGTGTGTCCATTTACCAGCCATTCTATCCTAAATGAAAGAAGAGATGAAACATATTCTCTATTTAAAGCTTCCAAAATAGGCCTGATTAATATGTCCAATTGATTGTTCAGCTGTTCTACTTGCTAATCTGCAAAAACTAATTAGACAAGTGGGAAACCAAAATACTGGGTCGTTTCCATTGTGTGTTAATGAATGTTCTTCGGTTTAGCAAATGTTTTGTTTCTACCATGGAAAAAGAATAACACTGGAGATGGATCTGGCTGCCTTAGTGGGAAAGCTGCACCACCACTCAGATCCATAATTGATAGTCTGACTGGGCTGGCCTACAAAAAAATAGATATTGCCTCTCTAGGAAGCCTGTGTTTGGGGCCAGACTGCAGACAAGCTTTCTGGGTTAAATCTATTAAAAAAAACATGGCTCTTTAATCAGATTGCCAGGCTCACAGCCCTTCCTGCCCTCTCACATCCTCACCCCAGCTAACAAACCCTTTTTGCCCCAAAGATGCCCTTCTGAAGGAGTCCTAGAGGGACTTCATGTATTCTGGAAAGATTCTCTCCTTTCCTCTAGAATTCTCTCAAAGATTGCTGCTTTCAATTCCCCATGTGCAATTTGCTGCTGAATAAGTGAATTTGCTCTTGGTGTTGAAATTTGGAGTGTCTGCACATTGCATCCTTAATTGTTCCAATTACTAACGAGGCTGCTGGGAGCCATGTGAGCTCGGGTTCTTTGCTACCTCAAAATGGGTGCCTAAAAGCAGGGACACTAAAAATGGATAATTCAGGTCAGAATGAGAAGCAGAGAAAGGATGTGGGGAGGAATCTGTCTGCAACCCAGCAGCCAGGAGAAGCCAGGAGCTCATCTCCAAGTTTCAGCAAGGCGAGGAGAGGTAGTTGAGATGCAAATGTATGCACTTTGTAAATAACCCTTTTACTGCAGGTTAAAAGGCAGTTTCTGGGATTACATACGGAGGAGAGACAATTAGAGCAACTCCCAGCCTGTGGCTCGCCTCAGATCAGCACGTGTGGCTCAGCTGAGCAGAGTAAAGAGCCCTGATCAGCTTGATCCTCTCCTGTTTGATCTGGAACTTACACAATGAATATCTAATGCCTGCCTGCTCAGTACCCAGCACTCCTTAAACTGAATAACTGATTCCATTAAGAGGGCATTAGCTCTGTACGCTCATAATTAATCTCCTCGAGAGAACTAATAGTTCAAAAGACTCGCACGGAGTAAGGACATTTTACATGGCACAGCTCGTTTTTCCCTAATTGATTAATTTAGAGCCATCTCTAGAGCCACGTTCTGTGGCACAGAACCTCTTGTTCTTTGCCCACTGCCAGGCCAGGGAAGGCCCTGGCACAGCTGGCAGCCTGCAGGTCCCATCTCCCTGGGGCTGGGTGTTCTGGTGTTCACAGGGGTCCCAGGACCAGGGAAGAGATAAGGATCTGACTCCATGTTTCAGAAGGCTTGATTTATTATTTTATGATATATATATTATATTAAAACTATACTAAAAGAATAGAAGATAGGATTTCATCTGAAGGCTAGTGTCGTACGCATCTTTTATGGAAAATCCTTTCCTTAGGATTTTTCCTCCTGAGAAGCTGAGAGGCCTCAGGAACAAAATGCAAACAATGGTTATCTGCTGCTGTGGAATGCAACAGGTGCATCTGTGATTTGCCCATGTTGGTTGTTTCTAATTAATGGCCAATCACAGCCCAGCTGGCTCAGACTCTCTGAGCCACAAGCCTTTGTTATGATTCTTTCCTATTCTATTCTTAGCTAACCTTCTGATGAAATCCTTTCTTCTATTCTTTTAGTATAGTTTTAATGTAATATATATCATAAAATAATAAATCAAGCCTTCTGAAACATGGAGTCAGATCCTCATCTCTTCCCTCAACCTGAGACCCCTATGAACACCGTCACAGGCTAGCAAGCAAGAAGAATGGAATGAATAACAAAATTCTGTATCTGATCAGAGACAGACACATTTGGACTGTGATTGGCCATTAATTAGAAACAACCACATGAGGCCAATCCCAGATGCACCTGTTGCATTCCACAGCAGCAGATAACCATTGTTTACATTTTGTTCCTGAGGCCTCTCAGCTTCTCAGGAGGAAAAATCCTAAGGAAAGGATTTTTCAGAAAATATCGTGGCTGCAGCTGGGGATTGCCAGGGACACTGCAGGGATGCTGCTGGGATGCTGCAGGGATTCAGGCTGCCCAGGCAGGTGCTGCCCTCGTGTTCTGCTCTGTTTTGGGTCAGGGAACCCAGCCCTGCCTCAGTTTGGTCATCTGCCAGCTGTGTGAGGAGTGAAGCTCCAAATTAAGCAAGGAGTTGTTTTTCCAAATGGTGCAGCCAGAGAAAAGATGAAAATGGCAAACCCAGGCCTTGAAACAAGCCTTTGATGCTCAGGAGATGCTGACAAAGTGTTGTAGCAGGATCTGCTGGATCCTGAGGGGATCAGATACTGCAAAATAGCCCTAAAGCAGGCTGGCTAAAGCCACCAGCTGCACTGGCTCTTGGATCAAGTGGGAATAGTGATGGAGTGCCCTTCACAAGACCATGTGGACTTGCAGTGCAGCAAAACTCCTGCTGCACCCTCCCAGCCTCCCCTGCACCTGCTCCAATTCCTGCCACCTCTCCAAGGTTTTACAAACAGGTTTACCAAGGTTTTTACACATAGGGCACTTGAAGAAAAGTTTGAGCATGGTGGAAAAGAGGGATTTGCCTTGGGAGGCACAGGGGCTGCCTGGCTGCAGTGCTGGTGTATTTATGTTGGTTGTTGCATCTCTGGCAGAGCTCCATGTGCTGGTGTCAGAGCTGGGGCTTAGTTCCAAGCTGAAGCTGTTTTCACTCTGTGCCCTGCTCTGAGGCCCATGCAATCCCCAGTGGGGCTGTTCCCACCCCAGGCAGGATTGGCATTGTTGTTGCCATCAGCCCTGTCTGTGTGCCAAGTCCTGTAGGAAAATCTCCATCACACCTGAAATGGTCCCACAGGGACAGAAGCACCAACATCACAGAGAGGCAGAGGTACAGGAAAACTCCTTTCTCATAAATAAGAAGTGTTTCATTTGAAAGCAAATAATTCATTCTGCTCAGAACCAGGTACCGGCTGGCCACCCCAAATTTCCAGTAGTACCCAAGGAAAAGACAGTCTCCAAAAGCTGCTGCAAATGCTACATAATGATCTCCTGTTATTTAATTCTCTGAGAGCTTTGATAGCTTTCCATAAGTCAAGGTTTATTTGCCTTCCCTTGAATGTCACGCATAATTCTTGTGGAAATGTTTATTTGCCTAATGCAACTTTTAGTGTCCAGGTTATTTATTCCTTCCATTTGTCAGCTGAAAGAAAGCCCCCCTTAGCCTCCAGCCTGATTACTTACAGTAATGCTGTGGCTCAGGCTCTTTCATCTTCTCACTGTGACTGAAATGCATTTACAGCTGAATGGATTATCACCAAAAAAAATCTAATTTTAAAAAGTATACTACGTTTTAATACACTTTGCATTGCACATAAGTAATCTGGGAGTTAAAAGCTAATCAGGAACTTCTATTTTGTTAACTGCGAGGATTAACCAATAAAGGGGATGTGTGTGGGGAATTTCAGAATGAGGAAACTGCTGGGTTTTCTTCTTGTTATTTATGTGACAAGTCCCCACGAGGCCTCACTCATCACACCTCACTGTGGATGTACAGACCAGTGTGGCCCCACGTTCATCCAGGAGCTCAAAGCTGCTCCACAGCCCAACATCTTTCCCAACATCCCAAAATTCCAACATCCCAACATCATTCCCAGCACCCCAACATTCCAGCATCTTTCCCGACACCTTTCCCAATGTCTTTCCCAACATCTCAACATCCCAACATCTCAACATTCCAACATTCCAATCCCAACATTCCCACATCCCAACATCCTTCCCAAAATCTCAGCATCCCAACATTCCAACATCCCAAAATCCCAATATCCCAGCATCCCAACATCCCAGCATCCCAACATCTTTCCCAACATCCCAATATCCCAACATTCAAACATCCCAACATCCTTCCCAACATCCCAACATTCCCACATCCCAATATCCAAATGTCTGTCCCAACATCCCAACATTCCAAAACCCCACCATCCCAACATCTCAACATTCCAACATCCCAACATCTTTCCCAGCATCCCAACATCCCAACCCAGCTGCCATTCCCAGGGCTGCCCCTGCCACTTCCTGGGGCTTTCCACCAAAAGTGCAAAGGCCATTTCCAGGTGGGAGCAGCTGGTCCCTTTCTCCTCCTCCTTCCCACAGCCCCAGGCTGGTGGGTCCATCCCAGCCCGTGTTCTGCAGTGTTGTCCCATTCACAGAATCCCAGAATCTCTGAAGCTGGAAAAGCTCTCCAAGACCATCGAGTCCAAGCTTTGACCAAACCCCACCTTGTCACCCAGCCCAGAGCACTGAGTGCCACCTCCAGCTGTTCCTTGGACACCTCCAAGGACAGGAACTCCAAACCTCCCTGAGCAGCCCCTTCCAATGCCTCACCACCATTTCCATGAAAAAATTCCTGCTGATGTCCAGCCTGAACATCCCCTGGAGCAGCTTGAGGCTGTTTCCTCACATCCTCCTGCTGGCTGCCTGGGAGGAAACTCAACCCCACCTGACTACAACCTCTTGTCTAAATCTGGAGGGTTAAACCCCTCACCAGAGGTGCCCTTGGGGCCCCACAGTTGCTCCCTGTCCCTTGGGAACACACAGCCCACCCTGCCCAGGAGCCCACTCACCCATCGGCCTCCAGAACACAGAGCTGGTAAGGAAAAAATGAAAAATAATCCTGCTAGAAGAAATTACTGTATGTCAAAAATAATACTTTGCCCCCGGACTTTCTGCTCCCACTGAAAATGAATCATCTTCTGGCATTAAGCAGCCACAGCTTTGTTATTAACAATCAATACCATTACAATACACCTAAAACTTGACTAAATGCAATTATGGCACATCAAAGAATTTTACAGCTTAAGGGGCTTCAAAGACTTCTCAGCAAGGATCCTGAATTCCTGACTTTGGCTCCCTGCACCCAGATGGAGGGAGAAGTCACCTTCATCAGGGGGCAGTAATGCTTGGTGATGCTCACTGACAGCATCTGGGGGCACCAGGGGGATGGAGGGGGTCACAGGAGCCAAAGAACCATCCCCTGGTGTCTCATGGCCTGGGGAGATTCATTTAGAGCCCAACACTGTGAAATTAACTCAGTGCAAAACAACAATTAGCATAACAAGGCCTCCTGGGATTCATTAAAAAGGAGCTTGGTACAAGAGGGAATTACAGAGTGAGGTCAATGCTGGGCTGGCTGTGGCCTCACTGGACACAGAGAGGGTGGTTTGGGATTGGGGGTGATCTGTCTGTGGGGTTGCTCTGATGTGCTGTTTGTGGTGCATTAAAAACTGCAACTTAGTGCTCAGTGTGAGAATGGATTGGGCTCTGCTCACAAGCTGTCACCTGTGCTGAGAGGTGTGAAAAAATTATGAGCTGCATTGTGTGGGAACTACAAGTAGTGCTTACTGCCAGGAATAAACACAGACATTTGAGCCGGGAAGTTGAAATTAAGTTGTACACAAAACGCAGATTTATTTGGTGGGTTTGCAGGAATTGGCAGCTCGTACAGTTTCACCCATGGAAATCAAGGCCCCTGCCCATCATTCATAAAAATAATCACATCTATTACCTGCCTTGCCTGCAGCTCCAGGTATTTGTACATCCAACCCTGTCTGCCCCTTCCTGAGCTGGATTTAAAAGCCCAGAGGGCAGAGCCAGCACAGTGGTTCAGTGGCCACTGTGCCCTTCATTCCTTTTCTCTCCCAAGTAAGTGAACTCTGAGCTCTCTTTGACCATCCACATATATTTACAAAAATTTGGAACTCATTTGAGAAAACAGAAGGATGTTGCTATTACATTTAGCAGTTTTAAATTAAACTTTATATGAAAATGTATGCTACTGTAGAAATATCATGATGGCTCCATTTTTGAAGGCTGAACATAAGAAATGATGAAGTATTTGAAATGTATTTCATAACCATTGCCAGGTCTCTGGTGGCTTCCTCAGGTGAAAGGTTCATGCCGCTGTTTCAAAGCACAGTCTCATACCAGCACTGGGTTGGATTTTCTGGAATGGTTAGAATTTACCATGTTGTGCATTTTGTTCTGCAGCTTTGGTGTTCTGTTACAGCCCAAGCTCCTGGACATCCTCAACAAGAACACCAGCGCAAAGGAGGAGTGAACCCGGACTGGCTGAGCGGGTTTAACACCCCTGAGCGCTGTGAGCAGTGGGAGGTGCTGGGTGTCTGTGTGTCTGTGTGTCTGTGTGTCTGCTGGATCCCTGCATGGACAGACCCACACTGGCAGGTGCCTCCAGGTGATGCCCTTGGAACACCTTCATCCTGCTCAGCATCCTGCTCAACCTCAGCCCTTCCAGCCCAGCTCAAGGAACAGCTGGGCTCCTTCCTGCTTGTGAAAAATGTGTATTTCATGATTGGCTTTTCGCAAATATTAAAAATGAATATTATATGTGTTATGTTAGAAAGTTATGCTGTAATAAACCTAAATGAATAATAAATAACATAAATAATAAACCTTTTACATTTTTTCGGAAGGGAGGATCATTTCTCACAAAGCAAACCAGTCTGCAGGTCC
>WBNP01004586.1:13421-33628 GCA_013401095.1 Passerina amoena
AAGGAAGGAAGGAAGGAAGGAAGGAAGGAAGGAAGGAAGGAATCTGACTCCATGTTCTCACAAGGCTAATTTATTACTTTATGATACTATATTATATTAAAGAATGTTATACTATACTAAAGAATAGAGAAAGGATACTTACAGAAGGCTAAAAAGATAATAATGAAAACTCCTGACTCTCTCCAGAGTCCTGACACAGCTTGGCCCTGATTGGCCAAAGAGTGAAAACAGCTCCCAGCAGAATGCAATGGAACAATCACCTGTGGGGAAACAATCTCCAAACACATTCCACAGGAGCACAGCACAGGAGAAGCAAATGAGATAAGAATTGTTTTCCTTTTCTCTGAGGCTTCTCAGCTTCCCAGGAGAAGAACCCTGGGTGAAGGGATTTTTTCAGAGAATGTGAATGGCACACCAGGGTGCTGTAAGAACCAAAGCAAATCAGCCCAGACAAGGGGAGGACAGATGCCACAGCAATCCCTGAGCCCTTGTGCCCTGCCTTTGTGGGAAGCAGGGGTGTTGTGGCACAGGCACACAGTGTCACAGGCAGAGATTAGCTCATCTTGCAGTGACAGACAGAGCCTGGCCCGTGTTTCCTCCCAAACATCACCTTTCCCAAGGCAGGGAGCACTAACAATGAGTGCCACTTGTCCAATGGAACCTTCTGGCAGCACTTCCCTGGAATGACAAGCAGCTGGAGGGGAGCAGCACAATGACCCATTGAGGAGGGAAAGGAGAAAGCTTTTTGCCACAGGGCAGAGTTGCAGGTCTTTCTGAAGCTGAAGGAAAGGTAATTAGAGGTCCTGGCTAATCCATTCCCCTCACATCAGTGTAATGGAAAAGGGATCTCCACAGCTTTTCCATGAAATTTCTCATCCTGCTGGAGACTCCCCTTGCTTTAACCACATGGAATTCCATTGTAATCCCTGAGTGTGAACACTGTAAGAAATAATTGCAGCACTGGAGAACTTTAACTGTACAATGGCTTCACAGATTTTTTGGTATTTCAAGTCCATCTTAATCAATTTAATGTCTCTTGCCACCAAAGCAAATTTGGTCAAACTTGCAATGTAAGACTCAGGTCAAATTTGGAGTGTAAGACATTAAGAACACCTGACTGCTCTTGTGATACAGAATTAAATATTCCTAATCCTATCTTGAATATTTTGGCAAAGGTATTGACACAACCCTAATAAATAAACCTTTTAGCATCCCAGACTGGATCTTTTGGAGTAAACATCCAAAATAAAGTTGTAAATTGAAGTTAAAAAAAAAACCAAAACAAAATAGACAAAAGCCAGTTTTACCACAAAAATCCGTTGTGTAATTGAAGTTTGCTAAAGTGTCATAAAGGGAAAAGTTGTCCTGAAATGGGAGGATAGGTCATGGTGGGAAAGGCAGTTGTCCTGGGATGAAAACACTTTAAAAAAAGAAGAGGTGACAGAATGGATGAGTGAAGGAAAGCTAAGGAAGAAGTGGCTTATGGCACATTGAGAGTGTTTGATATCTGCCAGGCACAACAGGTGTGTGTGGGAAGAACGATGTGTTCCCTTAAATATAAAGGAGAAGAGGAACAAAAGGGAAAAAAAAAAAGGACAGAAAACATGGAGCTAGAGTGGCTTTCAGTGTTTCCTGCAGAAGCAGCAGCAAGCTGAAGTGACAGGTCCCTCTCAAGAACTTTTAAACACATTGGAAGTGACTCCATTCCCAGCAACTCAAAGTCTGAGCAGACAAGGCACACAAAGGAAGGGGTGGAAAGGGGAATAATTATCCAGAATTCCTGATGGGGAACAAAGGGACTAAGTTACTTGTCACACAATGCCTCGTGTTTGAAACACCTCATGTCACAGGCTGAGCAATAAAGACCACCCTTTCTCCTGACAGGGTATTTTTAATTGCACTCCATTCACAGGGAAGGAAGGCTCTGTCACTGAGAAGTATTAATCCTCCTAATTAAGTGGAGTGCTTGAAAAGCAGTCAAGAAAACAAGTGAAGACTGAAAGGAGCTGAATCCCATCAGAAATAAACACTAGACTTGCTAAATATGACAGAGCCCCCAGGGAGGGCAGTGCTGGAGACAGATCAGGGTTTCTTGAGGATCATTAAAAGCTTGAGGAACATTTTAATTTTAAGGGTATAAAAGCACCACTTTTAAGGGTATAAAACCACCCTCTGGAGTGGGGCACAGCAAATGGGAGGTCTGAGTGGAGCCCTTCAGCTCCTGCTGCCTGAAGTCGTTCCAGGCTCTTTTCTTGGCTCAGCATTTGCAGGAGAAACAACCAAAATGGAAAACTCACCTTGAAATAAGAATTGAAACTCGAGACATGGAAAAAATTAGCAAACATTTTGTATATGCTTCACCCAATCCATAAATTAAAGCATGGAAACCTCCATGAGATGGAGGACAGCTGATGGCAGAAGCAGCAGTGGGATGGTGCCTTGGAATTCAGATATTAAAAGCTCAATTATCAGAGCCCTTGTAGATCAGCAGCTGTGTTGGCACATCACAAATCAGAACTAAGGTTTCCCCAACTTGAATAGGGAGTAAATAGTCCCAAAAAGTGTTTTATTGATGGTCTTTGGGACTCTTCCTCTACAACTCCACAAACTTGGGATTGCCTCCTGAGTACTAAATATTCATGGTACCTATGGTAGCAATAATTTGGGTCAAATTCTTCAAGTTAAGTAAATTTAGGTTCACACCTTCAAGTCACATTTTTAGTCTTCATTGTGAAGTTATCAGATTTCCTGTTCTCTTGTTTTGGGGTCTTTGTCCTCCATCTTTTCAAGCTTGCTTCAAGCCTTATTTTTTACACTTTTCCTTTTACTTTTTACATTTTTACCTTTTACATGTTTTCTTTTACTTCTCAGTGTCTGCAGCAGCTTTCCCCCAGTGCTTGGGTTCTGCTATTGAAGATGGCTCAATCACTACCACTCTGCTGAATCTGGATTCTTTATTTTACAAGTTCCATTTATCTATTTAGCCCTTTACCTCCTTTTTTTTTTTTTTTTTGGTTGGTTGGCTTTTTTATGATACATATTCCTGATATCTTTCACGTTGACTGTAAATAAATTCCTGTCCTCTCCCATACTCGAGTCTGACCTCCACAATGACGAGTTCATTCCCCACTTCCCTTCAAATATCTATTTCTTCTTTTAAAACCAGTTCAGACTCACTTTTGCTTCTTGTTTTATATCCCAAGTGCCTGAGAAAATGGAATTGCTCAGAAACTTTTCTGCAGAAGGCATAAAAGCCTTTAAGTCCTCCATTCCCCAGTTCAAACAATGGAATAAGGAAAGCCCTGTTGCCTCAGCACTGTAAAGGCAGCAATTCACAAAATTACAGCAGGGTATGAAGGTCAGTAATGCAGCCAGTCCTCCTCAGCTGGAATTCCTGACACACAGGAGTCATTGTCCATCAGAAATGAGCAAAAGAGAATTACTGAGGGTTTCTTCCTCTCTCTGAGTAAACAAGGTCAGACACGACATCCAAGAAAACCCCTAAGTCAGCAAAACAAAAAGGGATTGTGTTCTTCCAGGACAAATATGGTCAAAAGGAAAGGAGGAAAAGGCCTTTGGACCATGTGAAGAGAGAGTTGTCAAAGGCAACTTTTATTTCATTGTGATGCTATTTCAGCACAACTCTATCCCCGGCATTTCTGAAGGAAAAAAATTTGAATTTTTTGGCCAAATAATTGCCAAAGAACCGAAGTTAAACAAACAAAATACTGATCCACATTCCCAGAAATGGATTTCAGTAAACTTTTTATTTGATCCTCTGAACTTTTAGAATGAGAAAAAGTAGAAAAAAGTCTTCAATTAACACGTTCTGGACTTTTGAGTCCAGTGATCCAGAAGTACAGAATATATTTAACTGCAATAATTAATTTAACCTCAAAGACTTGGTTTTATCAGCACCTCATAAGATTTTTCTTTCAGAATGTGTGGCTTTATATAGGAACCTCTATTATAAAATGAAGTCTTAAAGCATTGTTTGGAAAGTAACAACTCCTTTCTAAAACAGACATTCCCTCAACACCGTTGGTTCTCCCCATCTGAACAGATAATCAGGGAAAGCTTCTGTGCTCATTAAAACAACTCAGCATCAGAATGAGGAGTTGAAATGATTAAAAACCTACATTTTCCACACACTCAAAGAAAAATCTGTAGTTGAAAAACAGTGTGACACCAATGAAAAACTCCACAGCCTTCAATTGCTGGTATTTAGTTTGGATTATTTTTGTATTATCTTTAAATGCTGTTAGAAAAACCTTTGGGAGATGTGGGCTGAATTTCTATTTTTCTTACAGAAAGTCAATTTAACCAGCCAGGCAGAAAAAGATCAAATTAGAGTACAGCATTAGCAAAAATTTAAATATCATCTTTCTAGCATAACCCCATTTCAGAAAGCAGCACTGCTCTCCTCCCAGGAGGGCTGACATTTAAATATTTATAGGATCAAATGCTAATGACAGAAGATTTACTCAGCCTTCTTTTCTTGACAAAAAAAAATGACACAGTTCTAGAATGTCTCTCCCAGTATTTTAATTGTGCTTCCTTTTAAGAGGCAATAATCAGGGATTTCTCCTTTTTGCCTTCAGTGGAGGTCAGCAGGCCCAGCTCCATCAGGTCATGGCAGGGTCTTCGTCCACACCCCCAGTGTGGTTCAATCCAGAACTGGATGAGGGGTTTTACAGTAAAATACATCAATGAATCAACAGCTTTCTAGTAGCTCATTATATCAGCTCCAACTGCTCCTCTGGGTCTCGTTCTCACTGACATCAAACTGACATCTCAGCTAATCTTGGAGCATCCTGACTCTTAAGCTGATTTTACACTGATTTAACACAAATCTGAACAACCTGGGATTGCTAAAACTTCAAATGGGAGCTCAAGGTTGCTGTTGGTAGGTCAACTACTTAAATTCTTTAGCTGTCAAGCATTTGAATGTCCATTTAAAGACAAAATGAAGTTTTAGGAATATACCTTGATAGAATCATGGAATGGTTTGGTTGGAAGGGACCTTAAAGCTCATCCAGTGCCACTCCCTGCCATGGGACACCTCCCACTGTCCCAGAGTGCTCCAAACCCCATCCAGCCTGGCCTGGGACACTCCCAGGGATGGGGCCAATTCCTTGGTCCCTCTGAGGAAAACACAATTTCATCCTAAAATTAAAAATGCAATATTAACATATTGAATGGGCAAGCCTCAGCAGATGTTGAGCCAGCAATTCTTCTGTGCTGGAAAAATTTGGGATTATCCTCCTGGGAAAGGAGTTGACCCCACAGGGGAGTTGTTGCTGTTTAAGGTGATTGTGTCCCATGGCAGGGTTTGATGTCTCAGGGCATGGTGGATAAGCAGCTCCTTGGAAAATGAAGCTTTGCCTCCATGACACAGTTAAGGTGACACAACCCCCTGTGTATCAATGCATGAACACTTTCCTTCCCCATGGGAGAGGCACAGAAGCAGTTGATATTGATATTGATAATGATATCTATTGATATTGATATTGATATCAATAAAACATCATCATAATTCAAGTTTCTCTTTAAAACAGTAATTTCACATTATAATTTTTACTTTTCTCTCGTTGTTTCTGCAGGAATTAGGAATCTACTGCTACTCAAGTCCTCCTCTGATGGAGTTAGGTTTTATATGGCAAAAAAGGCATCAAATATTTGCAAGAAGCACTGAATGGATTCAAACAAGCAGGTAAAACCTGCTGGAGTGATTCCCCTCTCTGATCACAACTGATCCCTTCTTGCTTTCTCCACTGAGCTCCTCAGCAACACCAAAATTTCTCCCAAAGCAACAACCTGAGCTGAAGCAGCTCTCAATCACCATTCAAAGCAGCAAATTCAGCCCCTAAATATCTCCAGGTCCATGGGCTGGCATTCAGAGACATGCCCAGAACACCTTATTCAGCTGAGACCACTCTTGCCTGTGAGGTTTTATGGGTCAAGTCACAGCTCTGGGTAGAAAAAACTTGCCCATTTATTCATCTTGAGCATTGTGATCTCACAGGCTCTAAGTGTGTTCCTCATTAGAAGTGACATTTGGATTTCAGGGGGTGGTGGATGCTGCTGCTTTGTTTTTTGCTCTATTTTATAGCCATTTCCACTGAATTGTTTTTTAAAGTGATTTTAGTGCTTGATGTGTTTAAGCAGGACACAATGTATAGTGAAATTTAAGAATGCAAATGTATATATAATTTCATCTTCTGGAAGAAAGTCACATATCCCCATCCACTGTTCATTCTAAGCACACATATAATTTATTCATCAAGAACAGAGGCAAAAGAACCCAACAGAATCTACCTGGCTGCATTTTGGAGTAAATGATTGCTCCTCAACACCCCACACACAATATGAGCTTTTCCTCCTCCTGGCACACCTCAAAGAAAGGCTTTTATCATGAGACAGAATGTCAAAGGGTTTCAAATGATTAAAGGCAAGAACAAATCACAATTCTTCCTCCTTCCCCTCCCCTCCCCAAAAAAGATTAATGTAAAGCACCTTTGGATTTGTCTGCATAAAAAGCTTGGTACAAAATAATTGTGGTAAAAACGCTTGACAGCATTTGTCAAATGCTGTCCTCTGAATAAGTGACATCTCTATTAAAACCCTTCTCCATCAGGATTCCATTCAGCTTCAGTAAATGGGAAGTGTCAGGCAGTCACAATATATTCCCAACTGATGCAACTAAAAAAGAATCTAATGCAAATTCCAGCAGGCTGATTCCAGCAGGCTTCAGATGCACTTTTAAAACACTTTCCTTGGAGCCTGGTTTTTTATTTGCTGACAGATGCTTTCACAGACCTGCTAAGTTCTGAAGCTGGCAGAGAGAAATCAGCCAGGCAGAGGCTGCACGGGCAGAATAAGCAGCAGAGAATAAAATCCTGTATTTTGAGTGAAACTTGAGCACTTTTGCCAATATCAACAGGTACCACACCATTGTTTCCTGGAGATTCATCTGCTTGTGTAAGCTGTCCCAGTTCTCCCTGGCAGGAAAGGGAAAGCTGCTTTCAAATTTCACCTACATCAGCACCAATAAGGGGCAACACCACAAAAACAGAATTAGTTCCAGTTTATATCAAGATTAGGGAGGTTGAAGCCCTTGAAATTTCAATTTTCCAGTCAGTGAAATGAAGACAGTAAGTAATACTTGCCTACCTTAGGAGGGATTTGGGCTGACAAATTAACATTTGCTCAGCATTCACAAACTTCCAGCTCAAATAATTCACATATTCTAAATTTGCTTTGAGTTCATCCTGTACCTAATGCCAGTGATTTCAATCACCTCACACCAGAAGATGTTTGGTCAGCTTTTTTTTCTGCCTGGAACACACAATTTTCTGCTGCTGTGGCCAAACACAACACAGGCAGCTCCCGTGGCACCTGGCCAGACCCAGGGCTTCTTACCTGGCAGCAAACCCCAGTGCCAGCTCAGCGCCCTGAGTGCATCTCCCTACATGAAAAACAAGAAACCACAAGGAACTCGAGCTAAATTTCATTTCCTTTCCCACTTTCCACCAGTAGGAGTGAAGATTTTTTTTGCTTCAGGCTTTTTCATTAAAGTTTCCCTTCTACAACTGCACTGGGCTTGCCCTGGAGCTGTTCTTTGGCTTGCATGGCACCTGGAGAGCCAAGAGCTGGAGATTCCTGGAATCCAGGAATGTGTCAGGCTGGACAGGGTGAGCAGGATGGCTGCTGCTGAGGCTGGGGTCAAAGCAGACACACAGAAGTTGGGCTGCATCCTCCCCTGTCCATGTGCAGGATCACCTGGAGTGCAGGAAGGAACAGGAATCCAGAAGTCAGCATTCAATTCAAGAAACCAGAGTCACACAGGGATTGTAAGCCACAGAACCATACTAAAAATTTTCTTTGTAAAAATCGTAGGATTGTAATTTTCTTTGTAAAAATTGTAGGATTGAATTGCCACCATTGGCTGTTGTGGAAATCCCCCATCAGTGCCTCAGTTTACCTCTGCAGAATTCACCATGGGCTTGAGCTTTTCCTGCACTTCTGTGCTGGCCCAGAACCCCCCAGCCACGTTGTGGATCTGTTGCCTGGCTGTGCCCTCGCTGTGTGTGAATGAGATCCCAGTTCTGCACAACAGAGTCACAGAATCCTGGGATGGGACAGGCTGGAAGGGACCACAGAAGGGCATTTGGTCCCACAGTCCTGCTCCAGCAGAGCACTTGGCATGGGATTGTGTCCAGATGGTTCTGGAAGAGGTTTGAAGAAGCTCCAGTAACAGGGAAGAGCTGATGGAAATAGTCTCCCTCATGAGCTGGTTGCCAATTGCATCCAAAAGCCACATTTCATTTATTTTGCCACCAAATGGCAAAACAAGCCCATTACAATTTTTTAGCAGAATTTTATGGAGAAAGTGACATGTGTTGGGGATTAAAATGAATGAAAGAGAACCAAAACCTCATAATTTTGGAACATCACGTCCTGGAACACGAGAGAAAATTTGGACCTAAAAATCAAGATTCATTTTCTCAGCAAGTATTTCCCATTTGCTGCCAAAGAAGACAAAGAGAAAATAGGAGAGTTAATGAAAAATAAGCCAAAGCCCACAACTTCAGCACAAAACAGGGACATGGATGATACCTGAAAGTGAATTATAACCTTTTGGCTGGGTTTTTTTCCAAAAGAGGCCACACATGAAGCAGCCACACAAAAGCTGGGACTGCAATGCTAAGGGAAATGGATGCATTGGAAGAGTGAGGCATGAAGAAGGGCTGGAACTTTTTATTGAGACAAAAATACTCTGCAGCTGGGCCTGGTGAACCCCAAAATGTGGTAATGTATGGGCTTTGTGAAGTACCAGGCCATTGATAAATTGGGAAGCACGTGAATGCACAATTAGCATGCTGAACAACAGAATTATGACAAATTCTGACTATAAGGACACTCCTTGTTTGATGGGAGGCCTTGACTGGTTCCTTAGGCTGCATTTCAGGCCAGGTGGTCACAATTTACCCAAAGCCACTGAGCAGCAGAATTTTACCACTAAATACTCCAAGGATTTATCTTCAGACCAAGCTGAAGTCCTTCCACTCCCAACCAAAACATTTTACATATTCCCAGTCATTTTCTCCATGGACAAATCCTTAATTTTTACCATCCAGAGGAAGACCTTCAAACAAAGGACTGGACTGATGGATACAGAGAATATTCAGAACTGTAATGAGGAGCTTTGCCATAGGGGCAGTAATTTTTAAACAAGGAGCCTAAATTTCTCATGGGTCAATTCAGAAATCAGTCATGATTAACCCCAAATTACCCCACAGCTGTCAGCCCACAGCTAAATGGAGATGGGGTTAATTAGATAGAAGGAAAGCTCTGCAGGTCAGTCCTCCATCTGTACATGAACCTTTTTACTTCATGAACTACCCCTGCAGGTGAACTCTTTCCAAATAAGGTTTTGCACCCTGAAATATTCATTCTTCTGCCTATATCCCTTTCCCCTAAATCATAGAATCCTTTAGGTTGGAAAAGAGATCTAAAATGGGGTTCAGCTGTTAACCCAGCACTGCCATGTTCACCATTAAGCCCCAGGTCCAAGTGCCACATCCAAGTGGTCTTTTTAACATTTCCAGGTGTGGTGATCCCACCACTTCCCTGGGCAGCCTGTTACAGTACCTGACCACTCTTTCAGTGAAGGAATTTTTCCTTATATCCATCTCAACCTCTCCTTGTGCAACTCCACAGAATTCACAGAATCACTGGGTTGGAAGAGACCTTAAAGGTTATCGAGTCCAACCCAGCCCCAACCCCTCAACAAAACCCTGGCACCCAGTGCCACATCCAGGCTTTTTTTAAACAGGGATGGTGACCCCACCACATCCCTGGGCAGACCATTCCAGAACTTTATCACCCTTTCTGTAAAAAACCTTTTCCTAACATCCAAACTATATTTCCCTTGATGCAGCTTGAGACTGTGTGATCTGGTTCAGTCAGCTTGAGGCCATTGCCCCTCATCCTGTCACTTGACCCAGGAGAAGACCTCAACACCAACCTCACTGCACCTTCCACTGCACTCTGAAGGGAATTATCAACCCACAGCTCCTACGTTCTGCACAAAATTGCTGCCAGGGGCAGGAGAAAAAATGAGACCTTGGGTTCACCAAAAAGGTTAATAATCCATAAATCTCATTAAGAGAGAAGAAAACAGAGCCTGCTTTGTGGGAAGGGCTGAGCAGAAGCTGCAGAGGTGATGGGCAGAGGTGGAGATATCCCTGTGGATGGGAAATGGATTTGTAGAGAATTCTCAAAGCCTGACAGAAGGCTCACACTGTGTGCATCTGTGGGCAAACCTTGGGATAAGAAATGCTGACTTAGAAATGCCATGGAATAGGACAGATATTGTTGAGAGAGAAATGGAGCTAGAAACAGGTTTCAAAGGATGGTCTTGCAAATAAGACTGGATATTTTGGAGAAAGAGAACTATGAAAGGTGAATTGTAGGGACTCATTGAATTGAAGGTGAATTGAAAAGACTCATGAGGGGTAATTTTAGATGATTGGCTTTAAGGCATCTATAGCTGATAGGCCAAGAAACACATATAATATATTGTAATTAGGAAACAGTTGGTTTCTGGTGTGAATTATACCATCTGTATTGTCTCACCCTTCACATGGGACTGAAAATAGAATAAAAGTTTTTAAAATGCCTCTCAGTTGCCCCATGTCTGGGTCAAAAAAGGGCATAATCTGGGTCAGAAAGGGGCACAATCTGGGTCAGAAAAGGGCATAATTTGGGTCAGGAAAGGGCATTGTCCGACACCCGCGCACTCCGGCGGCGCTCGGGCGAATGGCGCTGTCCGCGGTGCTGAAACACCGAGCGCGGCCGCCACCAGGGCCCCGGCACCGACTCCACACCCAGGAGGGGTACCCTCATCAAGCTTCATCAGTCTTCATTTCATCTTCATTAATATTCATTAATGAACATTCACCTGCACCCACTGTGACCCAGAGTCGTGTGTCCAGTCCACTCCAGTTTTAAAAGAGCTGCATCCCAATATTCGCCTGCAAAGAAGCTGCTGAGACAAAATCCATCTTTCCCCCCTGTCATATCTAGAAAGGGATTCTTGGGACTCATCACCAAAAGTAAAACTGAACCTTGGAGATTCATCCATACTCCAAAATCACCAAGTGAACCTAAAATTCTCATTTCCCCCCAGACCTGCAGAGGTTTTGAGAGCAGGGAATCACCCACAACATCAGAATGTTCTGTCAGTGTGAAAATTTATCTGTGTCAGCTTTAATGTGGGGCACCTGAGATGACGCCTCAAGGGCCATAAGAGCATCAGTAACAAATGAAATTGTCTGATGCATCTTCAACATGAGGAAAGGAGAAACTAAAACCAGTCCAGCTTTTCAACAACTGTTCACATTGTAACAATAAAAGTAGTTATGGAAACAAACCCAGTTTACCAAAGGTCTTAATGTATCTGATCATAAGCATCAAGATTTAACTGAAAACAAGGAATTTTAATAATTGGCTTAAAAACCTAAATTGTTTTCATACCATGTCGTGATAAATTTTATTTAAAGTTTTGCTCTACTGCTGGACTAAAGATGAGCAAAACCCAAAAATCCAGGACGGAAAATCGACTCAAGCAGATACACAAGGCAGTAAATGTAAGTAAAATGTACTTCTGTTCACTCCAGTGAAAGCACCGGGAGCCTGACCAAGCACAAACACTTTGACGCTGCAGCAACTGTGGTTTGAGCAAAAGATTCATTAAAACCATTCATGGAAAATTCACATCTGCTCACAGCGATAAAAATAGAAAGGCAAGAAACAGCTTGTTCCTAATTCTTTCCCTGCTTGCCAGCCAAACCCTCTGTAGTTCAAATAATTTCTCTGAACTCTGCCTTTAAGCTGGATTTTATATATTCTTATATCACAACTGCTGAGAGGCCGTTTTCAATATGATTTAAATTAAAGCTGAGTGGATCCACAGGCTCCACACGCTGCTGAGGGGTTTCTCTTACTTGTGGAACCATAACATCATCACACAGCTCCAAACTGAACAGAACAGGATCCCCTTGTCTTTCTCCTGTTCCTCGATGGTTCTTGGCACCATTTAAGGGGTTTTAAACACAAGAAGTAGATCTTGAAAGACAGAAACTCCTTCAGAGACTTGAGCCACTGGAATTAGAATCTCTGAAGAAATGAAATAGGGATTCTAATGAGTTTTTTTTGTCACCAAAGAAAACCAAGGCTTCTGCTGTGGTAACCACATGCTAAGGGCTGGGATGGAGACATCTGTTATCTGACAGGTTACATTTGCACCTAATTTCATTATGTTCTTTTTCTCCAGCCATTTTACCCTCTCATTACTGCACCACCTGAACATCTGTCTCTGCAGAAACAAACCTTGCAATGCCATGGAAAATAAAAGGCAATAGCAAAATATCCCAGCATCATAGAGAGCTTGCCAGGAGTGTTTCAAGGAAACAAAAATTCTGTATGAAATGCCATTGAAACTGATTCTTCTCCCTCTCCAAGAATACACCTTTTGGAAAAACAGATTTCTCACGCTAAAACCCTTTCTAGACATATATATATATATATACACATATGTATATGCAGATCAGGAAGGAATGGAATTGATTATGTCACATGTTTGACATGTCATAGATGTGGTACATCTGTAAATCTGTACATTTATAAATCTGTACATAAATCTGTACTACATTTGTAAATCTGTAGAGCTCTTTTTTTTCTTTTACTTGAACTTTACAATGAGAATCAGAGTCCCAGAGATGAGGACAAGAGTTTGATTATCAGTTCTTAAGATCTCTATACCCCAGACAGCCCCACACACTTGGAATGGTTGAGAATTCTTACAGTAAAAGGAAAGGAGTTATAGAGTGTTAGACAAGAATTTCTGTCCAGGTTTGAAGGTCAGAACTGTGGGTGCTGTGAAGAAATAAAGCCCCACTGAAATTCTATATTCTCAGATTTTTTTTTGTCTTTTATATCTTTTTTTTTTGCTTCATAAGAGTCAAAGTAGATCCCTCTCTCTACACCACCTAAACATTTTCCAAACCTTCTTTCACTGGTTGGTTTTCAATACCTCTCAGCTGTGTCCCTAAACACAGATACTGTTTAATTTCTCTAATCAGCCCCTTCCTCCTCCTGCTGGTTCATTTGCCACAATAATTACTCACCAGATAATCTGGCAGACAAATCCCAGAGTCTCTCCTGGGTGTGCTGCCCCACAGCAAGAGAGGAGCTGGGAAGCCAACAATAATAATTGTTTTTCCACAGGCAAGATATCAACTGGAAGCCGAGCCAGTTATCTTCTGATAAACAGCAGCTTCTCACCCAGAAGTGAGGAGTTTTATGGGAATTTATCTTCACCACTGAAATCACTGCATTTACTTCATCCCAAATTAGTTTTGACTGGGAAAATGAACCCTTTCAAGATAACATTTGTGGTTATAACCACACAATCTCCAGGACCTCACACGTTTTGGTTTCTTTAAGATTCCTCCTGACTTGGGCACTGTTTGTGCTGCCCAGGCAGCAAAGCTGCATTTGCCAAAAGGACCTAAAAATGGCCAAAAAACATTGCCAAAAACAAGGATCAACTTTTATTGCTCTTTACAGGCCTTCAGAGCTTGAGAACATCTCTAGAAGTGGCATAAATAACTTTGTGGTAGAAAAAAAGCCTATAAATAGTTATTCCTGTGGGGCTTTTTAAATTTGCCTTATTTGTTTTAGGGGGTTAGGGGAGAGTTTGCTTTTTTTGTTGTTGTTTTCCCTAGAGAAGAAATCCTGTGGCATCCAGGGCAAAACCCCACAGCATCAAACTCCAGCCTAAGAACTTCCAGTGAAGACTGCCCTTGGAAATGCACATTTATATTTATTATGCAACAACAGCTCCTGACCAAACTGTGAGGACTCAAAATAGCTGATCCCTGCCCCCTCTAAAAATAAATAAATAAATGGCTTTTTATGAGCTCTTTTCCCCACCTCATCTCTCCTTCCCAAACTTTTACTTTTGAGATGAAAGCTGCCTCCAGCTGCATTAAGAGATTTCTGTATATCCAAAAATTGGATTTTTCTACTAAACCAAACAGCTGCTTCAAAGCTAGGCAAGGTTGAATTCAATGATCTTGGAGATCTTTTCCAACCTTAATGATTCCAGGATTTTCTGAAGGCCACCAGCTCCCAGGAGCCAGTTAATGATCCCAGTTTGGATCCCAGCTTTTTAGAACACTAATTAAAGATCCATCATGGTGACCAAGCTTGATGCCCTCAATATGTTCACTTGAGCCACTAAGCTAGACAGCAGGGAAGAAAGGAAATGCAAACAGCCATGGGTGTAAATAATTCCTAGAAATTTCCATGCAGGGCTTTCAGCCACACTGGAAACTCTGTGGAATAAGAAAATTTGTCATTTGGCACAATGGTATTTTATCCTGATAAAAAAATGAAAAATTCATTATTTACCTACAAAATGAAAAAAAATTCCACTAGAGCAACACCAAAATAAACCAACAAAACCACCAATAACCAAATCTTTGATGCCTGGGACAAAAATTGAAGTGTTACAAAACATTTAGCCATTGGTCATTGTGACAATGCCCTGAGGGGCTGGAGAACACATTTTCCAGTTTGTCAGGCAGTAAAACCACCCAGGCTGAGCTTACAGAAGTCAAATTTTGAAAGTACTTGGTGGCATTGCTGTGATCAGACATGGGTACAGGTGGGAGGGAGTGACAGACTCAGGGACATCCTTAGAACTGCACACATTTACAGAGACCAAAGATCCTGAAAATTCATCAACTTCACTCAGGTTATTTCAAATTTCTGCCTCCAAACTGCTTCTGTCTTTCAGAGGTCCCAGCATTTCTTTTATCTTGAGAATGGTAGCTCTGTGGAGGTCATTCTTCAGCTGTTTCTTTTTCAATCCACAACAGCTGAGTGACCCTGATTGCTCCCTCTCCTTTTGGAGAATGGCTCTGGGCATATTCTCATGGCCCTAAATAGCAAAAAGCTTCATCTCAGATATAATAATTACATTCAATGCTAAGGAAAACTGCCTTTTTCTTAAAAAAAATAATTAAAATCAACAGGACACACATTAGGAATCAGAATTATGAAAATGCCTTTAAAGTCCTGCTATTTTGAGTTATTAAAGGAAATTTAATTTGTCAGCCCTAAAAGAAGTCCTATGTGGTTTTGCATCAATTGGCTCTGACAAATGGAATAGAGAGCTCAGAAATCCTGATCTTGCAGGGCTGTGGACTGGAGCACTGCTGAGCTCCCCCAGTTTGGGTTTAAATTGCCAAATTTGTTACCTCTGCATGCCACACCACTGTGTCCCCCTGTGAGAGAAGAGTTCACAGCTGCACTTCCTTTTCCACAGGACAATCTCTGCTTTGCACACAATTCCTAAGGAAAAACCATCTCCACACTGCTTCTGTAAAGCAGGAAGGAAAAGTTACATTGGAGTTCAAAATATCAAAAATCCCCACAGTGCCTGGGTAATGTATTTCTGGTGTCTCACTATATGATAACAAACTGGGCCATCACTTGCCCTATTAAAATTTAACACTGACTCTGAAGACAAAGTACCCAGGAATTGAAGAAATTTGTCTGTTTTCAAGGTGAAATTCTACCCAAAGTCACAAACAAAAAATTCTGACTCGAGTTCAATGGAATTTTCTCCTTTTAATCTCCACACCTTACAGATATGTGAAGGATTTCTTTCTAGCAATTCCACATGATTCAATGTCATCCTCTCTGCAGAGGAGAGAAGCCCTTGGAGAAATAGCAGGATTTACAAAGTGAATATACTTTACTCCTGCATTCATGATGGTATAAAATGTTTAAAGGTCCTCACCACAAGCTTTTAAAACTTTTAAATCCAGAGATGGCAGACATCAACCCCTGGGTATCAGGTTTTCAGGGTGGTCAGAAGGGAACACTCTGAAGATGGAACAGGGAGCACTGAACTGGCTGAAGAGAGTTTTATGTGTCAGGAACAGCCTCCAACAAAACAGGCTCCCAGTGACCTTGTCATTTATGCAGCAAGAAATAAGAGGAGGGAATGACAACCAAGCCAGGCAGGCTCTCTCCTGAAAGATTGGGCTCATCCAAAGAAGTAGAAGATCAGCACTGGTCTAACACAACCAAAATATGTAGCTAAAACTAGTATTGGCTTTGATCTCAGATTGGTTTTTGATCTCAGCTTGTCATGATCTGCTTTGGAATATTCTGTTTTTAAATGCAGCTTTCTGATTTATGTCTGAGTAAAATAATTTTAAACTCCTAAAACATCAATTCTATCTGAATCTTAAGAATTTCTTTATTCAAATGAACTCTGTCCTTGCTAAAAGGCTTTTTCAGCATCTAAGAAGTTCCTAAAGGTAGTTCAAACATACAAATAGGGGGTAAAAATTTCTAGGTAGAACAAACAAGGAGAACTTGTATTTTTTTGCTGGTTTTGATGTTTTAAAAACTTGGATCTGCAGCCACAGTGAGTCAGTTGATGAGCTACATAAAAAGAGTCAAAATTTTAGGAGGGGAAATAAGTAGAATGAGTACTCAGTGTCTCAGATACTTTTACTGTAGTAACATCTGATATGTCTGACACTGGGAACATCTGATGTGAGTCCAACTATTTTAGAGGAATTTTAATCTTAAGGTGCATTAATGAACTCATACAAATCATGATTTTCTGGATAGAAGCAGTCTGTGGTATTACTGTAACTAGTAATATATAATATTATATATATAATGGATATAATATGATATATAATCCAGTTAACTCTGAAACGAATCCCAGTAATTAATTTCACTTTAATTATGTATTAGCAAAGGCAGGGGGAAATCTGGCCTCCAATTTTCACCCTGGCTAGGGAGATACAGAAGCTCCAAAGGCAAGGTGAGAGTCCTGTGCAATAAACCAAACCAGTGGGTCTGGGATTTTTAACTGCATTGAAGCCCAGACGTGGTGGAATCCAGTTGGAGCCACTCCAGGCTCTGCTCCCTCACTCAGGCTCTAATCAGCCCCAGCCGAGGGGACCCGGCTGCCCAGCCCTGACTCACACCCCTGGCACGCACAAAATAAATAAAAAAAGCAGCAAATTGTTCATTTAGGGGGCAAGCCTTTGCTAGAGGTGATACCTTTACAAACACAGGGGGTGTCTGTGTGTGAATTCCTCGTTGCTAAGGGAAGGACACAGCACAGAACACAGCACGGAAAGCTCCAGGGCTCAGCACACCTATTCCTTCCCCTCCCTCTCCCTTCCTGCTAATTGTCTGACTATGTGTGGCTGAGGCAAGAGCTCGTCACAGTTTCCCATGCCAGGAGCCAAGCTCAGCAGCAACACATACGAAATATTCGGGATATTGCAGCAAAACTCGCAGGCAAGGACGCAAAAATTCCAAACCTGAAAGAAATATTTGGACACAGAACTCGCCGACCAAACATCAGAAGAGCTTTCTACTAATTGGGTGTTTATTCTTCTCATCAGTCATAACTTTCAGAGGGAGCTGGACGAGCTCAAGCAGTGACCCACAGGAACCTCAGGAGGTTCCAGCAGGGCTGGAGCTGCCCCTGGGTCAGGAGAAGCCCCAGGACCAATCCAGGCTGGGCTGAGCAGCTGGAGCAGCCCTGAGAGGGACCTGGGGGTGCTGGGGGTGAGAGCTGGAGCTGCCCCAGCCCTGAGACCCCACCTGCAGAGCTGCCCCAGCCCTGGCCCAGCACAGGGAGGAGCTGGAGCTGCTGCAGAGATCCAGAGGGGGCACCAGGGGGATCAGAGGATGGAGCAGCTCTGCTGGGAGGAGAGGCTGGCACAGCTGGGATTGTGCACCTGGACAGGAGAAGCTCTGGGGGGACCTCAGTGTGGCCTTGCAGGGCCTGAAGGAAAGATGGAGAAAGGACCTGGAGTGTCAGGACAAGGGGGAATGGCTGCCAACTCTCATCGAGCAGGTTTAGATTGGATATTGGGAAGGAATTCCTGGCTGGGAGGGTGGGCAGGCCCTGGCACAGGGTGCCCAGAGCAGCTGGGGCTGCCCCTGGATCCCTGGCAGTGCCCAAGGCCAGGCTGGACAGGGGTTGGAACACACTGGGATAATGGAAGGTGTCCCTGCCCATGGCTTTAAAGTCCTTTCCAGCCCAAGGCATTCCATGATTTGTGATGTTCCCTGCAGTGTGCTCACAGCTGAAGCTGTGCAGGGAGGGCTCTTCAGAGCTTCTGTAGACACAGCAGCACCTGTAGTATCCTCACTGCTCAGGTTCTACTGACAAGTGATCTCCAAACCTGGCTGTCCTGAGCTGGTACCTGAAAGCAAAGAGATGAACCTGAAAATCAAACCAGTTCCCTGATGGAAATGAAAATGGAACAGCTTGGCACAGCATTCAATCTTTCTCTCTACCTCCAGCAGTGATTTTGTAGTAAATGAATCACATCCCTGCAGAGTCAGATCCAAACTGAAGTTTGAACTCCACTCTTTTTCCCACAAGCCTCCCTACTGCTGGAAAACTGTATTTCCCCCCACACCTACGTGCTGTTCCAGCATGTCCAGCAACTGCACATTTCCACATGTTCCTCCTGAGTGTCCTGATGTTCCACTGCACCCTTGGCAGGGCCTGCAAGGGACACTGCTACACATGTGTGGGAGTTGTGTGTTTGCCTCCAGGGGACACGGCCAGACAGATTAATACACACATAAATACAAGCACATGCTAATTTGGGATTGTACACTCTCAAAGATCTGTGCTTGGCAGAAGGGGAAGTCACTTCAGGAAGCTCCCTCCCCCAGGGAGTGAACCTGGCTGAAAAATCATAAGCCTGGAAGGAAAAATAGATTCTCACCATCTCACCTAATTATAGGAAGCCAGATTCAAAACTTCAGAGGAGGAAGACAGGTTTCCAAAATTGGGGGACTTTAAACTGAGGATTTCAGCTGGCAGTGCTGGGAGTGTCTCCGGTATTTCTTGTCACTGCTGATTTCTGCACTGACTGGAGCTGCCTGACATGGAAACCCTGAACCAGGATGGATCCTGTTGCTAGGGCACACACACGTGTAGGTACACACACTTAGATCCTGCAGGGCCCTCACTTGTCTGGCAGGCTGGAAAATATGGGACAGTGGGGGAATCTTCCTGGATGAGTCACTGCAGGCACTGCTCAGAACCTCCCAGGGCGGTCTGGGTGCTCTTCTGGCTTTTAATGTATTCCAGCAAAGACTGGAGGGCTTGGGGTAATCTTAATGAGATTCTTTCCCTTGGCAGCCTTCCACCTTTGTGAGGTAAAGACTGAGGTCTGCAGGAGCAGCAAGGCAAGAGGGATTAGTAAAGTTATTCTCAGTAACTCCCTAACCTCCTCCATTTCTTCTCCTCTTGGCTCTCAGCATTTCTTTCCCCCCACCATTCCTCAAAATGCACTTTAATTACTCCATCATTGCCAAGCAGACCCACAAAATCCCTGTTGAGTGATCTTCCACAATGAAACCCAAACACACACATATATAAATACACACACACTCTTTAACAACTCCTTCAAACCTCGAGCTTGCAGTGATTTAAGACTTTCTAAATATAGCACCGGCTGTGGCTGGAAACCCCAGGGGTTTTATATTTTCCAATCTGGGAAACAAAGCTTTCATCAGTCTGAAATGCAGCTCCATAAAATCAGGGAGTGCCTTTCACTTGACATTCCCACAGTGGCCCAGGTGGGGCTGAGCAGGGAAGGGTCAGCACAGGCACCTCTGGGTGGAACCTTGGGAGATCCACAGCTCTGGAGGGAACCTGGAGAGTTCCTGAGCCTGCTGTGGTGCCTTGTGCAGGCTGGCCTGGAACAGAGGCTGGACAGAGCTAAAGAATAAAGCAGGGATTTACTAAAGGCCTCCATGGATCCACCTTGGGCAGCACAAGAGCCCAGCCAGGGCTGCACCCAAGATGAACCAAAATGGTCCCAAAATGCACGGCCGGGCACGGGGTCTGTCCCTGGGATCAGTTCTGCTCCATTTGCACCTTGCAGTTCATTGTCCCATCCCAGCTTTAGCCCCTGCAGTCCCACCCTGCTTGTTTTTCTCTCTCCAGCCCACGGTGTTTGTGCTTTGGGGCTGAGATTTGGATCATTTGTCCTTGGTGCCCAGCTGGAGCAGGAATTGTTATGTCTCCCTGCTCTGTGCACAGAGCTCACCATCCCCTCATGTGAAGC
>WBNP01004586.1:33728-58325 GCA_013401095.1 Passerina amoena
CCCACCCTGCTTGTTTTTCTCTCTCCAGCCCACGGTGTTTGTGCTTTGGGGCTGAGATTTGGATCATTTGTCCTTGGTGCCCAGCTGGAGCAGGAATTGTTTTGTCTCCCTGCTCTGTGCACAGAGCTCACCATCCCCTGATATGGAGCTCAGACCCACACACTAAAGCAGCACAGAATGTGAAAAATAGAAAAGCTCAAACCTGAGGCATCAGCTGAGGTCAGTGGACATGAAGATGCTGCTCCACTGTGACAGCAGAGACATCCCAACCACCTGCCCTTGGAAGGGAAGACACTTCCTTGGATAAGGGATTGCACTGACAAAGGATGAGCAAAATAACATTGGTGAACCCACCAGAACCCAGCCTGGCAGTGCTGCAAGAACATATAAAGGCAGACTAATTCACAGCATTTATTCTTGAGAATTATAATGAGCAGGAGCTCTGCTGACCTGGCTTAGCCCAATTTAAATCTCCTGAGCTGCCTTTAGTAAGAGACTCAAGGCTCTGGTGCATTCTGCCCATCCTGTCTGGGCCCTGAACACATTTTTACCAAGGCTCTCTCATTCCACATTCTCAGAAATCCTTCCAAATGTGGAGATTATCACATGGGGTTGTTAACAAAAGAAGTGTAAATGACTGGGCTGCTCCTCTTCACCGCCTCTTATCAACTTCTGTAAATGCATCCAGCAGATTGATGGATCTGTGCTGGGGAAGGGCTGCTGAGGAACAGAAAGGACCATGAGGCTCCTGAAGACCCAGAAGCTGTTAAATGAAATCACGAGGATGGGTTGCCAAAGAAAAATTAGGATCTCAGGGCAAGGACAATGCCCAGAAGGATAATGGTGAGTGACACTTCAACCTTCTGAAAACACACTGTAACATCAATGTTCATGGTTTCTCCACCTTGCTAAATCTAAAGGGTCACATAGAACTGATTTTCTACACTGACCTAGAACAGAGGACATGTGCAGACCTAAAATCCTCCTCTGAAGCAGAGCAAGAGAGACAAAAGCCCTGCAAGCACTGAGGTCTGAGCAGCACCAGTGGAGGGCCAGCAGAGCAAATGCAGGAAGAGCTGCCCTGACCCTGCTCCTTCCAACAGGGCTGAAAGCAAATCTCAGGCAGCAAAAGGCTCCTGCAGGAGCTTTGAGAGGCCTCACTTCAAAAACTGAGCCTAAGCCCCACCACTTGCCCCACAGATCTCCCACCATGGAGCAAACCAGCAGCTCCTGTGCCTGCAGCAGCTCCCAGAGCCAGCACATTCCCAGATCTCGTCCTGGCTTCTGCTCAGGCCCAAATGAAAGCAGGATGCATCCCCCTGCTGCTCCCAAGTGTTTTGTCTGTCTGCTCCTTAACCTCACTGATGTAAACTCTCTATTTTTCCCCTCCTTCAATGTTTAATTCCTGTTTCACCCTAATGACCAGCTCAGAGGAGTGTTTGCTTTTACTTTGATTTATTGCCAAGCTGTGTCTGAAAATGTAGAGGGGTGATGGAAATGTTTAAAAACATATTAAAAGCTATTAAGGCTCATTCCTTTTGCATGTTCCATGGGTTGTTTCCTTCTGTGAAATGCAGTTAACATTGTTTGAACACCGCTCCCCCTCATTCTGCCTCCTGCCCCAGTGGCACTGCCATTTGCAGGTGTTGTCCTTTGATGAGATATTTGAGATCAGACCCTGTTTGCCTAAAGGAAAAAAAAAAAAGACAAGGAAACCTCATTTTCCCTCCAAAATACAAGAACTTTACAGTGCAAAAGGATCACTGCAAAAAGGTGATTATTTTTACCCATTTGGGGCTTTTATGCAGCAATTCCTGAACTCCAAAAAATATAAACTTCCATAAATATTCCTGCACCAGCCTCAGTTAGGGGACATTTGCACTCAGAACAGTTCTGAGACACCCCAATCACAGATATCTCTATGTGAAAATGGCCAGGCCTCAGGAGGAGCTCCACATGTCCACAGAAGGCTGAACTCAATGTCAAAGGTCTCTTCCAACCTGATGGATTCTGTGTTTCTGCTTCAAATCTTAGGCTTTGAGACATAAATTAGGATGCAGTGACAGAATGATGCCAGATTTCTCACATGAGTAATGACCAGAGAAAACCTGCTTGGGAAGAGTATAGAATACATAGAATACATAGAATTTTACATAGAATTCTATGTATAGAATACATAGAATTTTACAAAGCAAATTCTAATTTTATGTCCCTTTGTAGGAAGAGCAAAGAAAACTGGAGGGCTGTGGCATCTGAAGTTTTTGACTTGCAGTCAATGTGGGTCAAGATGGAATGTGGAAAGAACAAAAAGATGAAGGTTTAGATGTAATAATAGAGCTGATGTTATGAACTGACTGCACATGACAAAGGTTTAACCTAAAGTTTTAGCCAAAAAAAAGTAAAATTACCCTGTACAGTCAGCACTGCATCCCCAGAACCAGCCTGAGCCTTTGGTACACCCTTAGAAAAAACCTTTCTGTGTAGCCTTCTCTTTGAAGCATCACATTTGTATTTAAATAATGCAAACAGAGCAGGAAACACTCCCAAAATCCACACTCCAGTGTGTACAGAGTGCTGCCACTGGGGAGAGGATGAAAGAGCAAACCATCCCAGAGTCATTTGTCATGTAGTGCAGTGACACTGCCTAAACTCCACAGGAGTGCAAGTGCACCAAGAAGAAGCTGTTGGACTTGCTTTAGAGAACATGCTGTCCCTAAACAAGGTCCCTCTTCTTCATTTTTCATCCCAAAAGGAAAATAGGACCAATATAAAGGCAGGCTGGGGTTCAGGATGTGCAGGCTCAGCAGAGAACTGGCTGTGAGCACATGAGGGTGGTGGGGAATTCTCAGAATGTTGGTTCTTGTTGCACTGGGGGCTCATTGATGGGCAGGGACAGTTTGGATCTATTCTTCATCATGGAATGAATGAAATTCAGAGAGGAGAAATTCGCAAATAGAAGTTTCTGACTCTTCTTCAAGAGTTCTGGCTCTTGAAAATTCCTTTATTGGGAGTTGATGCCAAATATTGGCTTGTTCCAGCCAGGTGGAAGGGAAGCTCTGTCTCCCAGAGCTCCTCTTCTTAGGACAGAGTGTCTGGGGCTAAAGGATGGCAAAGCAGCAAAAAGGGATCTCAGTGCTATTCCTTTAATGCCACCTGAGTCAGAACAAGTTACAGGAAGGATATGGTGGTGGAAAATTTCTGGAATTGACCCACACAAGAATTTCCAACATATAACAGCAAAGCCAGTTCTATCTCAGTTCCATCCCCCATTCTCCCATCCACAATTGTAACCTGAGGTATTGAAATTGCTTTGAGGCAAATTTGGCTGCATCAATTCTATACACACACAAAAAATCCAGCCTTTCATTGCCTAGATTCCTTCTGTTTGGAAAAAATTCCTATTGTAGGCCTAACTTGAGTCCATCTCATCTCCCAGGCAGTACAGGGCCCAGAGAGCCTCATTTAAAAACTGAGTTGCAGCAAGAAAAGAAAGAGAGAGGAATGGAGAGCAAGAATCAAAGAACCACTGAGACTGGAAAGACCTTAAAGATCATCAAGTCCAGCCACCATGTTCACCACTTAACTGTGTCCCCAATGCTTCCAGTGATGGTGCCTCCACCACTTCCCTGGACAACCTGGGCCATGGCTTTACAGCCCTTTCTGGGAAGAAAAATTCCCTGAAAATACAAGCAACGTGTTACAAAATAATGCAAATTAATGACTGCAAGTGTGAGCAGCTCATAGCAGCAGGAGAAGGCCCAATGATTATTACAAAAAATTCCCTAAAATTTTTTTCCCCAGTGATTATTACAAAAAATTCCCTAAAAATCAAGTAATGTGTTACAAAACAATGCAAATTAATGACTGCAAGTGTGATCAGCTCATAGCAGCAGAAGAATGGCCCAATGATCATTACAGCTTGTAGGAGCTCAGTAAAAAAAGCACAAAGATCTACCCAGATGACTTGTTAGGGTTCTATGAGAGGCACTGAGCAGCCTGAGGCAAGAAAAGTGCAAAGTGGGTCAAATCTACAAGGCCACTTCGCCTCTCCTGTGCCTTTGCAGTGCTGTTTCAGCACTTTCTCACAATATTTTTACCATCTAGCCCTCCCTTCAGTTTTAGCAGCATGCACTGGGGGTAATAAACACCAACTGTCTTTGGAGAACAGTGTTTTCCTGGGGCAAGCACATTGCTCAATTGGAATAACCTGAAAATTCACCTCCTCAGCAAAACCAGCATGGCCAAAGCACCTCTGCCTTTGTGCACTCACAACTGGGAAGCAAAATACAGCCCTGAAAGGCAAATCCTGGCAGAATGCTTCCATAAAACGTTCACAATTTCAAGTACTATTGCTAAAACAGAGTTATGAGAGTAAAACACGTGGAAAAGCAACAAGAAGCTGTTATGTAAAGGCAGTAACAAGTGGAAAGTAGCAGGGGTACATCAGGACAAGCACTGAGCCACGTCCCTTGAAGCCTCTACGTGATACAGCTTGAACACAGCCCAAGCTCTCTGTTCCCTGTTGTCAGGGCAGCAGCTGTTTAGCAGCCCTAGGTATTTTTCCACAACAATTCAGAGGAGCAGGAAATAGCCAATCTCCTCGGAACAAATTCTTCACCTATTCCACTCGGTTTTGCAAAGAAATTCGGCACAGATACCTTCTTGTCATCCCCTGTCCCTCCCGAGCCTGGACATGCTCCAGATTAAAACCTGTGAATTGATTCCCGCTGGATTCTTCCTCAGATCCTCCCTCTGGACTAAACCTCCAAAGCATTGACTCTGCACCAGGGTCCCTCTAATTCCTGAGTGAATTCCACAGCCTTAATGCAAAAGCTGCCAGGTAGTTAAATGGCTTTAATCTGCTACAAGAACTGAGAGTTCAATATTGAGAGTTCAATACTATTTTTTAAGAAAAAAAAAAAAAGGATGCTTAATAAAAGACAACAGATTTCTTAGCAGAGGTGGTGAATGAATTTCAGAGTATCACATCCAAGCAAGAGGCAGGATTACTGCCTCAGTGCTCCAGGGGTGGGGTCAGCATCTCTCCCTTAATAAAGAACCCCAAAAGTGTTTATGTTGGAAGGGACCTTAAAGATCACCTGATTCCTACCCACACCATGGGCAGGGGCACCTTCCACTAGAGCAGGCTGCTCCAAGTCCCACCTCTTGAATGCTTCCAGGGATGGGGCATCCATAAGTTTTAGAGATGAAATGCCCTCAGAAATAAGTGCTTTAGGAAAAGAGGTGAGAAGGTTCCAAACAGGAGGAACAGGGAAATGCCCAGCCTGCAATGTGCACCATCTCTGAGCTCTTGCAGCAGCTCCCTGCAGCTGAAGCCTTCCTGCTGTCTTCCTTCTTTCTGCTGACTTTCCTCCCAGCTCAGGCATTTTCCTCTGGAAAGAAAAGCCTGGACAAGAAGGGAGTAGAGTCATGAACTGAACAAACATGAGTCTGGCCAAACCAAGGACTAGTCCCTGGTTTGCAGCAGCAATTACGGTTTTCCTGAGGATTTGGTCAGCTTTGGAAGGCCACACTATGTACAAGTCCACCTCCTCAGGCTTTGCCAGCCAAATTATGCTTCTTAATCATCCCTCTCCTGTCCATGGGCAGCTCCCAAAGCCGCCCAGCTGTCTGGTGCCATGTCCCCTGCCAGCCATAAGTAAATGACAACCTTCTTGCTGGCATTTCCATTTCAGCCCCATCAGCAATTCCCGAGCCTGCCTCGCTGGCCAGGCTCCCAGCTGGCCAGTCCTGTGCACATCCTGCACGTCAGCTGGGCTCAGAGCTCCGTGCCCACACATTTCCATCATGCCCACAGCTGGAAAGCACATTCCCAGAGAAAGCAGGAGGGCAGGAAAGCTCTTCACCTCAGCTTCTTCAGCAGTGAAGTTGAATTGCAATAGCACAGTTTGTTCATTTCTGCAGAGTTCTTTGGTCTGGCCTCCTAAAAGCTCATAATGAAAAAAAAAAATGAAAGAAGGAAAACTTTCTTGAGCTAAATTGAGAAGCTGTATAGATATGGCTGCCTAAACATGACTGTCTTGGTTTGAAAAGCCAGGTGTCTGCTAAGGTAGGCAGGAGCCTCCCCTGAAATGGAAAACATAAATCCTATCCCTCCAAATTATTGTGAGTTTTAAATTAAGATACTCTCAGGCAAAGATATAGGAGTAGGAATAACAGTTCTTTAATAGGAAAATTAAAAATACAAACGCAATAGTACAAAAAATGAAAACAAACCACTGAGTACGACCTGTCCCCTGTGTGTCAGGGGGGTGTCCCAGCCCCATCCCATGGGGGCTCAGCCCTCCTGCAGTGCCAGCTGTGGCTCTGCTGCAGCAGGGATCCTGCACAAGGGGGGAGTTTTCCTCTGCAGCTCCAGGGCTGCTGCAGATGGGCCTGGGCTCCCTCTGGCAATGCAGGGCAGCAGAAAGCTGCTCCTCTGGCAATGCAGGGGGCAAAGGCTGCTGGGCTGTGCCAGGCTCACATTGGATCCAGGTAGGAATGCTTGGCTCCTGCCCTGGGCGCAGCATCTCCCCATGGGATGCTGGAATTGGATCAGCCCTGCAGGGACACTCAGTGGCCATGGACAGCAGAGATCTCCTGGAGGGAGGATGGGCTGTGGCAGAGAGAAAGAAAAAACTGCCCCATGGACAGCAGAGAACTGCCCCAGCTCTGACAGATGGGAATAGATTGCACACCCAGCTAAATCTTTCAACCTAAGACAATGACTTCGGATAATGCAATGATCTCAAGCTGTTCTGAGTGCCCAGCGCTCCCAGGCTAACAAAGGAACACTGGCTGGACTCTCCAAACACCCAGGGACACAGCACAGCTCTGCCACATCACAGTGCTGGAGGAACATGATTGTCACCAGCCCCAGACCCTGCAAAAGACACCTCAGACACAGACCAGTGTTCTGATCAGTGTTCTGTGTTCTGATCTAATCTACACCTCATGACAAACTCCTGTGACCACCTGCACAGGTCCTGTAGGTGCTGCTCACTCTCAGCTAACAGGAATAAAAGGGATTCCTGGCCTTGCCCCTTGCAGCTGCGTCAATCCAGGTTTTGTCTCCATTTACAAGAGGCAGAACTTGTCAATACAAATCAGGTTGTTCCAGTTCCATCTGCTTCAGAACAGGAGGTTCTGAAACCCTGAAGCCAGCGCAGCCAGACCAGTGTGCTTACAATTGTTCCATGTGCATTTGTTAATTAGTTTTTAATTAGCATTCACCTACCTGATTACTTTTTTCCTTTTTGTCCATTAGCACTTTTAGCTCATACACATGGCACTGCTTTTCATTCTCTCCAGGAGGGCAATGGATTTTGCTTTCTCTTCTCAAAAAGTCACTGCTTTATCCTTTTATATATTGTGCCTTACCTGCTCCAAGAACACACGGCATTCCAGTTTCCTGCTCAGAGACAAGGGCTACCCTCTGTGGCCTGAACATATATTGCACAACAAAGCAAAGCTGCTGAGACAACTTCAGACTTGCTTGAAACCATCCCAGATTCTCATATCACTCCTGCCTGCACGAGGTAAGGGCAGTTCATGTGTTCCTGTGAGAAAAAGTCACCTTGGGCAGGCAGAGCTTCACAGAATTCATGGAATTGCTGCAAATTTCTACCTTGGATCTTTCCTTATGACAGATGCTGATGCCTCAGGTTTCAGCTTTTCTATTTTCAGGTTCATTGCTGCTTTAGTGTGTGGGTCTGAGCTTCATATCAGGGGATGCTGAGCTCTGTGCACAGAGCAGGGAGACAAAACAATTCCTGCTCCAGCTGGGCACCAAGGACAAATGATCCAAATCTCAGCCCCAGAGCACAAACCCCGTGGGCTGGAGAGAGAAAAACAAGCAGGGTGGGACTGCAGGGGCTAAAGCTGGGATGGGACAATGAACTGCAAGGTGCAAATGGAGCAGAACTGATCAAAGGGAGAGACCCCGTGCCCGGCCGTGCATTTTGGGGCCATTTTGGTTCATCTTGGGTGCAGCCCTGGCTGGGCTCTTGTGCTGCCCAAGGTGCATCCATGGAGGCTTTTAATAAATCCCTGCTTTATTCTTTAGCTCTGTCCAGTCTCTATTCTAGGGCACCCTTCACAAGGCATCACTGCAAACACCTCCTTTAGCTCAGAGGAGATGTGACCATAGACTAGAATCACAGGGTATTTAAAGCTGGAAAAAAAACCCCATAAAATCCCAGCCCAAATTCCTGCTCCTCACAAGAATATCTAAACTAAACCATATCAGCAAGAGCATTGAGCTCTGACAGGATTAGTCCTGCTGACACATGAAAGAAATCTTAGATTTGGGGGTAGATTTTGAGAACAATCTTTTTTGTTTTTTCTACTGCATTTGACAAGAGAGATTTTTGCTTAAGAATTGTAGTGAAGCATTTTAGACCCAGAGCACAGCAGGTAGGCAACTGTAGCACAGAAGTGGGGATTTCAAGAACAAATACTCCCAGAGTTTAACAGAAATTTTGTGCAGGTATGATTGACTGAACCTCAGGTCCTGCTGCCAGTGAAACCAACTGGAGCTGACTCACCCCTCAGGGGAGATGGAGTTTCACCTTCAGACCACAAACCTGGAGGCAGGATGGAAAGAGTAACTGACTCCAATTCAGGAAAAGGATGTTCAACCACCTGAAGATTAAAATGGATTTGAACATTGCCCCTGTTCAGCACAAATGCAGCAGTTTGAGAAGTCAAATCACAAAAGGAAATACAAATTTCAGCTCTCATCTGAAGCTCCTACTGAGCCTGTTCTTTTCAAGAGCTACTTAGAAAAAATGTCTCTAAGCAACAGAGTAGTGATTCAATCCAGTTAAAATAAATTGAAGTGTGACTTTCTGCACCCGGTTTACATTGGATTGGGCTCTAACCTGGATAGCCAAGTAGCCCAAATCTACACTTGCAGAATCCCAGATTCACTGAGGTTGGAAAGGCCTCCAGGACCATCAAATCCAACCTGTGCCCAACCCTCACCTCGTCCCCAGCCCAGAGCACTGAGTGCCACCTTGGCCTTCTGTGGACACCTCCAGGGATGGGGACTCCAAACCTCCCTGGGCAGCCCCTGCCAAGGCCTGACCACCCTTTCCATGAGGAAATTCCTGCTGATTCCTTGATTCCATGAGGAAATTCAACCTGACCCTCCCCTGGCACAGCTTGAGGCTGTTTCCTTCTGTCCCAGAGCTGGTGGCCTGGGAGAAGAGCCTGACCCTCACCTTGAAAACCTCTCTCTCTTTTAAGGAGCAGATTTTTAACTCCCAAATGTATTAAGCTCAATCAGAGCTATTGAATAGATTTGTAAAAGAGCAGGGCTGAAGAACAGCTCTATATTTGGAAAGTTCCTGCAATGCAGATAAATAATTTTCCAAAATGAGAGGGTGACTGGGCAGCCAGCAAAAACTTCCACAGAAATCTTTTGTGGAAGGGCAGTCATTTATCTCTATTGTGTCTCCAGAGCTCCAGGAGGAGAAAAACTCCCTAGGATTTATAAGTGGCCATAAATACACTTAGAACCATCCCACCCCTAATGCAGCCCAGAAGGATCACACTATGCACTCAGGATCTGAGACTGCCCAAAGCAAGCTCAGAAATCCACACAAAGGAAGCCCAAACATGCAACAGCTCACACACTTGAAATTGCTTATTCTAACCTGCTGTCTCTGTGATAACATTAAACTACCCAACAGCTTTATTTCAAAGCTTTTTGGAGGGGCTCTCTTCCCCCCATCTCTTTTAGCTTTTTTTTCCCTTGGATAACAGCCAAGGTCTCAAGGACAGCACTAATGAAGCATTAACTCAAGTGAAAACAAATTGGGCCTGAACAAAGGCACCCTCACAAACTGCCTTCCCCAGTGGGAAGGAGCCAAGGTTTCCTATTTCCTTAGTGACTTCCAGCTTATGAAGCTCCCACAACAAAACAAGGTTTCTTTCAACAGTACCCAACTACTTCCACCAGCTCTGGCCATCAGCCTTGCCTTACAGCTCACCCACTGCCCAGCCTCTCTGCTCCACACTGATTTTCCTCCTCTCTGCTTTTGTTTTTCTCCAGCTTTAATGTTATACAAAACCCAGGTTTTGCTCTTATTTCAGGATTTCTGTGTTTCACATCCAGCTGTCCACTGGCCAGCAAACCCCCTTATCAGCAAAAACACACAGCCATGGTATCTTAGAATCTTAGAAACTTAGAATTTTACTTAGAAACTTAGAAAAAGAGAGAATCTTAGAAACTCAAAGATCACCCAGCTCACTCCTGTCCCTGCCCAGACCCCCCAACAACCCCACCCTGGGCATCCCTGGCAGTGCCAAGCACCCTCTGGGCTGTGGTCTGCATCACAAACCTGGCCTTTAGAGATGGTCAGCACTTACAGCTCCTCTTGTAGCTGAAGACAAAAGGGAGAAGAATAATTCTAGGTTTGTAATAATCAAATAATTAGTGATGGATTGAAGCTATGAAACAACTCAGATTTAAACTATGAAACTGTTCAGAAGGTACAATCTAAAAGCCTACTGCTATTCTCTGAGGGCCAATATCACTCAGTGGATTATGTCTTTAGAACTTATATGCATGACAAAATATCAAACAGTTTCATCCCATTCAGATTCTACTTAAGATATCAGTAAAAAATCAGCATTTCTGTTAACAACAGGAGCTCTGTGCTTTTCTCACGGAGAAAGTGTTACTGGTGTTCTCTAAGAGCCTTCCCAGGGTTGTTTTTAGAAAACAACACTAATCTAACTTTACTTTAGCCACTAATTCCATTGTCCTAGAAAGAAGTAGCATTAGTAGTAAATTACTACTTCTATCTGGGGACTTGTCTGGATCAATTTTCTGTTAAAACACAACTTGTGCAGCACAGAAGCCTGCCACTTCCACTTAAGTACCACTTAAGTCTTCTAATAATATTGTGACAGGGGTTTGTGTGCCCAGAAAAAACACACAAATAAACCCGTGAGCTGCAAGAGAAGAATTCAGAGCAGCTGAGCTGACTAAGAGCAGCCTGCAGCTCTCCCCAAAATTGAGAAATAGATCCTTGTGTCTGCACCTAGTATTGCTGGGCTCTGCTGTTTGCTGGTGCAATCCAGACATTTCACCTGGAGAGAGAGCTTAGGTGTAGATAAATTAATTGATTAATTAACAGGTTAATTCCTAAATGAAAAGATTCCCTGCAAATGCATGCAGTGGTTACACAGCAAAATATATCCCACTTTGAGTGGCTTGACTCAATCAACTCATGGAAAGGTTCTGTCACCTTACCCAGCTGGTCATCAGCTGTGGATAATTATCTAGAGAAGCCTTTTGGCTGGGTAAATCAGGACAAGAAGAAGGAGAACACTTTGGATGGAGAGACAAAGCTGACCAGACAAGGCCTCCACCATGCTCAAACAATGCTGTTCCACCAATGAAAAAAAGTTTCATTTTCTGGCCAAGCCATGGAGGTAATTGTTTTCAGAGTTGATATTTATTTACATAATTCTATGGAAGTTCTTTACAGGAAGTCTCCATTTTACCTCTTCAATTTTGTTTCTACTCCTGTACATCCTCTCTCCTCCCACCTTTGGTTTATTTTCCCTCATAAGTCTCATATTTTCTTCTCTGCTAATAAAATAAACAAGAAAAGACAGAGCAGCTTGTGACTTTGTCAAGCTTTCCAACACTCGAGTTCCATGGCAGTCCAAAAAGAAAGAGAATCTTTTGCAACCTAAAAATCCTTGCAGAAGCTTTCCAAGCCTGGGATCAGCAGGCATTATTGTGCCAAGCAAGGTAACAAGAAGCACACAGCAGGCACTTCCTTCAGCTTCCCAAATCATCAGCTCCAGAGGGGAATGAGGCTTTTCCTTACACATCCAGCAGCCTGGCAGGGCAGGAAACTGAGCCAGGCTGCTCAAGGGGGAAGAAGCAGCCCTTGGAGAAGGTGACTGGCAGGGCTGTGCTCAAGAGGAAAATGCAGGAGTTGTCTGAGCTCTTTTTCTGATGCTCCTCGCGCTGCTCCCACCCTGAGCACGGGCTGTTCCCACCCTTCCCCACTCAGGATGGCATGGCCAAGGTTGCACAAGTGTCCTGGAGGCTTCAAGCTGGAAGGAGAAAGAGGGAGGGCAGGATGACTTATGAATAGAGCTATTCACCAAATCCCACCGTGGGCCCTCTGTTCAGCCTGGAACAGCAGCTGGGCTCTCCAACCCAACCACAGATGGAGGCTCTGCCAAAAGAGATGCTGAGAAAGGGGAAAAAATACCTCCTGGTTAATTTGTATTTAATCAAAGTCAGCTTCTGCCAAGCCTCACACCATGAGGCTTCAGATGCCTCTGTGTCTTGAACAGTGGACTTTGCTGTTGATAACAAGACCTGGATTGGGTTTTTTTTTTCCATGCAAAATAAAAAGGAGCCAAGGGCCAACCAGAATCATTATACTGTGGGAGTAGCTGTGGACAATTCTATTTTTAATTCAGAATGTCAATCTGTTCTCTGGTTTGAGAGCTGAAGCCAAACAAGACAGCACACTAATGTCAGGGTGCCTGAAATTTAAAGGGCAATAAACCCAGCAGCAGTTCTTAAAAGCCTGAGATGTTTATCAAGAACAGTTTGATCCCAAAGGATTTTCATTTCAGTTGAGAAATAAGCCATAAAGGAATTAAGTGATTTGTACAACTCAAATTCTTCACCAAGGCATCAAGAGCCAGGGAAGCAGATTGCCCAAGCACACAGCTCCTTCCACTCTTGCACATCTGAGCAACACCCCTGAAAGACATCATGTTCCTTGAGCAGCCTCTGTTCTCTCCAGAATTTCTGCATTTCTCACCAAAGTCAGGCTCTTTTGAACCTCCAAGAGCTGCAAGTTCAGCTGTTGGTGAGATGTGAACAACTGTGCTGCACAGAGCTCAGAGGGACTTGTCATGGCCTTTGGGGACTGAGACATCTGCTGCCTTGCGTAAGCTCAGCCACCACAAGGGTGATTTATGAATTTCCTTTGCCCTAAAGAATGGATTAATCAGGCTATTTCCAGGGGATATATGGACAGTGCCAAAATGCCAAATACTTTTCCTACAGAAAAGCCCAGTGCAGAGCTGGGAGTCACTGCCACAGCCCAGGAGCATCTCAGATGGGGCCACATTTCTCTTCAAACAGAAAAGCAAGGCACAACTTCCTAAGAATATTTCTGGAATTCATATTCTGTGAATCTCAGAGAAAGAAAAAACAATTCTTATCTCATTTACTGCTCCTGTGTTGTTCACAAGTGGAATGCATTGTGGAAGATTGTTTACCTCAAGGGAATTGGTGATTGGATTCTGTGTGAGTGTTTTGATTCACTGACCAATTGAATCCAGGTGTGTGTCAGGACTGTCACTGACAGTCACAAAATTCTGTAGAGTTGAGTTGAGTTGGGTGCTTGTGCAGATTCAGTTTAGATGTAATGTAATACAGTGTGATATAGTCTAGAATAATATAGTATAATAAAGTAATTAATTAGCCTTCTGATAAGATGGAGTCAGATGCACCTTTCTCCCTGCCACAGGGGTCTCTTTGATTCCAATACTCAGATGCAGCTCATCAGGGAAGACCTTGCCCTAAAGTACTATAATTATATTTTGCAAAGTTCAGATTTAAAAATTCAAATAAATTTTCCTTGGAAATATCTGGTTAGCTTGGATAGCTGAGTGATTGAGTTGTGATCTAAGCAGAGTTGTTCCTATTCCCTATTTATTATGCTGCAATAGAACCAGTTTTATCCGAAGTGAGCAAATTGTGAGCTGGCAGCAAAAATTGTTACCTAATAATTGAGATATGTCCTGTCTGCATGCCAGAGTGGTCCATACACACCTGGCTAAGGTCCCAAGCCCTTTTAGGGTGTCCAACTTAACACTGAAGCTCCTTAGAAGATTTCAAAGAGCTTGAGAGCAAATATCAGCATTGGAAACCACAAACTGATGCACCTTTAGCCACTCCAGGATTTCCAGTTGTATTGTTACCACTTCACTTCTGATCATGGCTCAGCAGAAAAACCCTGAACCAGAGTTCTAGACCAACAATTTCAAGTTGAGCTATATTTTTATTAATAAGAAAGTTAAGCTTGGACAGCAGAAGCATGTGCTTAAGAAGCCCAAATCCTAAGCTGTCCCCTACAATATCCCATGCCATACCTTGGATGCAGGGATGGAGCATTTGAACGACCTGGTAAAGATCTGCAGGACTGGAAGATGCTGAATTTCCATCTCTAGATGGGGGATTTATTATGACAGGCTTCTGGCAAGGAATTTACCTCTTAGGAGAAAAAATCCTTGAGGTAAAAAGTCTCCAGAGGTTTCCTAGTGAGGATGTGGGGTATAGGAAATTACTGCACAGGCAGACACAAGCTCCCACTCTGGAGGTTTGTCCAGGGAAAATCAGCTTCCAGCATGAAAGGCAGAGGTGGTTGTGCAGCTGAGATCCCTGAGCTGCAGCCCCAGCCCCAGGGCAGGCAGCTCTAATTAGCACAGCCCAGATGGACCCGGGCCTCCCAGCAGATGGTTCATGACCCAGAACACAAACAGCTTCAACAAAGTACTAATTCCACTTCAAAAGGCAGGGCCTTTAATGAATTTATACAAGCCCTGGGGCTACAATTACGATCCAAATATTGCTGGTCTTAAAAAAAGGGAGGAAGTGAAGGAGGGAGGAGCAGTAGGGTAAACCATAGCCAGGAGCACTGGCACCAGACTTACACTTGATCTGGTGCTTGGGACAGTGCAGCAGCTGGGGGAATAATGCAGGACTGCTGTAAAACCTCATTGCAGCTTCACCAAAAGTGCAATATTACAGCACTGCAGGCAGATTGGAGCTGTCAAAAAACATGAGTGGGGCTTTAGAAGGGTTTAAGACAAAAAATGACACAGCTGAGAAAATGCCTCCCCTGGGCTTTTTGCTCCCTAAAAATAATGACTTTAAGGCATTTTGATTCCATGCAACAACCACACTTTCTCCAAGCTCACAGGTATGGATATCCACAGACATGGAATCATTTCAGGCTGCTCAGGGGCCTAAAATCAGCCACATGCTCAAAGTTGGTGGTGAGAGACACCTCAAAATATGTCACAATTTTCATGAAAACAGCAGTGAAAAATGTACAAACTCTTGTCATTCAGGCACAGGGCAACTTTTCCTGCTGCAGAGGATCCCAGAGCAGGATCAGGAGCAATCCACAGGCTGCTCCTGGTGTGGGGTCACATCCAGCACATCCCTGGCAGACAGGATTGCCCAGGGTGGGCACTGCACACTTTTAACCCTTGCAGTCAATTTTGTAATTCTGCAGGGGGCAGAAACAAGGCATTGCCTTTCAGGACATTATTACACTCTGCATCTGATCAGCACACCATGGCCTGAAATAGCTCACAAGCTGGCTGAATCAAAGATAAATTTTCTAAAAAAGCTCTTTCTAAAGGCACATGCCTTTGTCAGACTCAGAGAAGAGCCCAAGGCAGCACAGCTGAGCAGGGTTGTTGGCTGGGGCTCCATCCATCCTACAGCTCCCAGCCCTGTTTCTGCCAGGGACAGACCAGCAGAGATTGATTGACCCTGCTGGGAGGCAGCAGGGTCAACACCAGTTTAGCACTGGTGAGGAAAGAGTAGAAATGTAAGGAGAACCAAGGTCTCCTCTCTGCCTACTCTGCCACTGCCTGATCTACGACATAAAGGCAAGTTCTTAGAATCACAGAATCACTGAGGTTGGGAAAGGCCTCCAACCTGTCACTGACCCTCACCTTGTCACCAGCCCAGAGCACTGAGCGTCCTTAAAGACCTCCAGGGATGGGGACTCCACCACTGGACAGCCCCTGATCAATCTTTCCATGAAGAAATTCCTCCTGGTGCCCACCCTGAGCCCCCCTGGCCCAGCCTGAGGCCGTTCCCTCTGCTCCTGTCCCTGTTCCCTGGAGCACAGCCCGACCCCCCCCGGCTGTGCCCTCCTGTCAGGAGCTGTGCAGAGCCACAAGGGCCCCCTGAGCCTCCTTTGCTCCAGGCTGAGGTACCAGGAAGGCAGAACAGGCAAGAAACCTCATGGAGGTGATGAAAGTAAAGCTAAAATCCTGGGAACAGCAAGAGCAGTGCAGGCAGAGTGAAGGATTAAATACCAGCAGACATTGTCAAACAACTCCTAAGTCTTACTGAGGATGAAATTGTAGCATCACTCTTCTGGGATGTTGGAGCTGGCCCTCAGTGGATGGCAGGTTTAGAGCCCATCTGTCCATAAAAATGTTTCTTCCCAATGCTGCTCAGGAATGTTTGCCTTGTAAGGTAAAGGCAAGCCGGAGAAAACAGCTGTTAAATGCAACAGATTAATTGCACTCAGAAGGTTCTGAATTGGCTGCATGGGCAGTCTAGCCACAGCAGGGGTAACAGGGTACTGAGGAGAAAGCTGCTTTTACATTCAGGAAACAAAAAAACCCAAATTCTATCCATGTAGGGAAGGAATTTCACAACCTACTCCTCTCCAGGGCAGCGCTAAGATGGGCTGCTGGGGAATGCACCTCTTTTCTTTCCTATTTACATCATGCTTTATCCCTAGATTGTTTTAAAGGAAAACTTCCTCAAATTCCTGGTCTCTGGTTGCTTGGCTTGCCTTCCTTTTCATGGGAGAGCCCTGAAAACTGCAGAAGTGTGTCCACAACATGTTCAGTGATCTCTCTGCAAGGTCATCAATAGCCCAGCCATTCCTCTGCCTCAGCAAATTGCATTTCCCACATCAGCTTCACTTTCTTTCCACTAGACTTGAACCAAATTTGGCCCCAAACCACAGGGATTACCCCCAATTTAATTTCTGTTAATTTTTTACACCATCCCTATTATTGCAGGCCTTGCCAACCACAGTATTGGATGTGTTGCAACTATAAATGCTCATACCAATTTCACGAGCAGAAAATAAGATTTTTTTCTTAAAAAAATTTAAGAATAAATTTAATTTATTCTCAAATTCAAGAGATGGAGAATAAGCTGGACAATAAAGTGGAACCCCTCAATCCCATTGAAAACACACACAAAATAATGACTTTTAGTCACTTAAGTCCCATGCAATAGCTTGAGACTTTCTCCAAGCTCACAGGTATGGATATCCACAGATATGGAACCAGGGAATTTCAGGCTGCTCAGGGGCCTAAAATCAGCCACGTGTTTAAAGCTGGTGGTGAGAGACACCCCAAAATATTTCAGACTTTTCATGAAAACAGCAGTGAAAAATGTACAAACTCCTGTCAATCAGGCACCAGGCAACTTTTCCTGCTGCAGAGGATCCCAGAGCAGGATGAGGAGCAATCCACAGGCTGCTCCTGGTGTGGGGTCACATCCAGCACATCCCTGGCAGACAGGATTGCCCAGGGTGGGCACTGCACACTTTTAACCCTTGCAGTCAATTTTGTAATTCTGCAGGGGGCAGAAACAAGGCATTGCCTTTCAGGACATTATTACACTCTGCATCTGATCAGCACACCATGGCCTGAAATAGTTCACAAAGCTGGCTGCCTCAAAGATAAATTTTCTAAAAAAAAGCTCTTTCTAAAGGCCCATGCCTTTGTCAGACTCTTCCTGGTTGCAGTGCACATCTCCCAGGACTGCTCTTGATGAAGACAAAAGCAAATAAAATGTTGGCAGGAATCCCACCCAGCCTGTATCTGTCCAAATCATCAGCTATGTTTTTGATTTAGCTGCAGTTTAGACAGCCAACCTCAACATTCTGAACAAGGCAGAGTTGTTTTAAAGATGCTCTGCAAGCAGAGGGAGAGAAAGACAAACCATTCAGAAGCAGGGGCAGCGTGGTCAGGGAAGGCTCCCGGGATCTTGATGGAAAAAGAAAGTGTTTGGTGTCTTCAGCACTCAAAAACTACTTGGCAAGGTGGGGAAATGAACAGAGCTCTTCCTGTAAAGCTGGGGGATTTTTCTTTTCTTTTTTTGGAACAAAACCAGCGTTTGTCTTTGTATTTGCCCTTGAAACCATGCAAGCCCTCTTTGATCAAGAGTTTCTCTTTGCTTTGTCTCCTTTAGTGTTGTCAAACCCTGTCTTTTATTCATAAAACTCTGCCTATTTCTGCAAGAGCAAGCAAGGGGCTCACATGTCCCTGAGAGCACAGAAAAGAGGTGGTGTGAAAGTCTAAAGCACTTGGAACAGGTAAGCAAAACTCACCTCCAGGAGAATGAGGAGGTGAGTGCTACATGTTGGATGCTCTTTACTCCCCAAAGCTCAGCTCTCCTCTTCTATGAAAAGGTTTAAAATCCCCATTATGAGCAAAGATTAGTGAAATTATTTCCTTGAAAAGGAACTGGGAAGACCTTGTTCTGAGCTTAATTTCTCTTCTAGACTATATCAGTGTCACCAACACTCAGCACAAAGTGATGAACGTTAAATACTCTGGTTTTGCTGAAAGCATCAGGGACTGGCCATTTAATGACACACAGACATTCCTAGATTTTTATCTCACTGCTTTCTCTTCACTGATCACTTTCATTTTACAGCATAGAAGCAACCTAAATGCACCAACAACTGAATTAAATTTAGGACCTGGAGCAGAGTTTCAGCCCCTCTAAAAAGGCTTTTAACAAGGAAGACTTTCTTTTTAAGAAAAAGCTTATAAAGATGGTATTAATATTTATTGGTTTTAGTAACAGGAAAAGGAGCCAGATGCATGATTTCAACATGGAGAACTCAGACAGAGCTTTGGGACATTTCTGAAGTGAAGCAATGGTCCCTGCCACACTCTCAGCTCTATCAGATCTGAAATTAAGTCAGGCATCCCCTCGTGCACCCAGCACCCCTTTGAAGCAATGGGCTCTGTTCCAGCTCAACAGGCAGAGCACAAATAAAGGGAAGTTTATAAAAGGTGAGAGATCTGATATCTGCTCAGCTGTGCCACAAATCCGTGTGTCCAGCCCTGGAGCACTGCTGCCCTTGCTGAGCACACTCTGCTCACAAACCTGCCTGCAACGCCACCTTCTGATCCCTGATCCCAAGGAGAACAGGATTTGCTGGCAGGACAGACATTCATTTACCATTTCATCTCGATTTCCTTCCTCCCAAGTATCAATCCTCTTGCTCAGCTGTCACAGTAGCAGCTGCCCAACAGAAGCCCCCAACTTTGGGAATCCTGATATCTGAGTTTTACAAGCCAGTGCTGCCCAAAAATACTGGGAACAACTATTGGAGCATGTAATTTGTTCCAGGATAACTCTACAGAAGGTAAAATTCTGACCTTCACGCTGCTCATTCCTTGCTCTTCAAAACCCACAAAACCTTTCACACTGCTTCAGACCAGAGGCTCATCCAGGCAGAGGGAAAACAAAACCTCCCTGGAAGCTCCTCCCTGCAATGCAGCATCCCCTGAAGGCATTCAGGGATTCTTTTGCCAGGATCCCATCTGAAGATTCCAAACTTTAAAAGGAAATTAACTGAAGGGGCTGGGCAGGAGAAGGAAAAGCCTATCAAGTAATAACACACCCCAAGGCAGGTACAAGCAGAGCAGGAAGGTTAGAGGTGCCCAGGAGCTGGTTTGGATCAATCCAGCACTTCCAGAATGCTCCAGGCCCCAAAAGGACTGACTCAAGAAATACCAGCGAAACAAAAAATCCAGGACTTTCCAGTAGTTCTCTCTCAGACTAACATGGGTGTTGGCCTTTTGGATAACTTCTCCACTGTTCTGGCACCAAGATTTACAGGGTTTTCCAGAAATGACTTGATTTGTTTGAAAAACCTGCAGTCAGCCCAAACAAAGTAACTGGAAGCAACATCTTCTTTGTGCAAAGTGATGAGTCAGCCACTGGATTTCAATACTCAAAAATATTGGATTTGGTGAGTGCTTCTTGAATTTAACACCTGGGTGTGCTCAGAAGAGAAGCATTTTTCAAGAAGAGGGAGTTTGCCAGACATGAGTGATGAGGTACTGCTGGGGCTGATGAAATATTGACTAAATCAGGTAAAGAAGCAGAAGGGTCCCACAGAAGGGAGCCCTGACAAGTGAAATTGAGAGGTGAGATAAAAACATCTCCACCATGCTCACAACTGAGACCACAGGCACTTAAGGAAAAAGCAAGCCCTTATAGCATTTCTCCCTGATATTACCCAAAATCCAAATTTCCCCTCAGCAATTGCCCAGGTTTGCTGCTGTTTGCTGTTTCATGAGCCAGCTGCACAGGCTGATTTCTGCACCCCAAACCTCCCCGAGTTGCCTCACACTGCTGCTGAGTTATTGTGGCTTCTGCTCTGCACACAGGCTGTTTACAAGGGGAATGCTGTTTGTAAACCTTTTAATTTCTACAGATCTGTTTTTCTTCTCACTCTGCAGCTCCTCAGAATCCAGTGATGTGTGTTTGCCTGCTGGCCTACCCCTCCTTGCAGGTTATTCCCAGAAGCTGCACACTTTAGACTCTTTCTTCCTTGAAGTTTTCTATGTAAAACTGAACATTCAGCAGCTTGTTTCTCCCTCTGATTGATGTTTACTTTCTGTTGCTTCACACACACATCAGTATTTCCTTCAGTCTAATGAAGAATTACCAATTCTGCCATGAGGAGTCACGAGTCTCTTATTTACACTGAGGCACACACACGTCACTCATTTGCAGTTCTGTGGTAAAAAAAAAAAAAAAAGATAAATCAAAAAAAGGCCCATTGAATAAACAAAGTGTCCAGTAGCATAAATATTTCGCCTCCAGGGCTTCAAAATGTTTGACTGTGAGATAAGAAGCAGCTGTCAGTGTTTTCCACAGCCTTCACTGGGAGCAAGAGATGTGGTTCTTCAGCCCTAGAAATGTTCTGCTTGCTCAGGGGATGGTTCCCTGCTCCTTCCCTGCCCAGGCATCACCAAGCACAGTTAGCAGCACAGAAATGCAATTTTTAGGTGTACCCACACTGAGACATGCCAGCTTCTTTGAGCTCTAAGGATCAGCTTTCTGAATGACTTCACTACAGGGATAAATTACTCTCCCCTATGCCAAATAAACCAGATTTAATGAAATATGTGAATAAGAGGAAAGTTAACAACTGGCACAAGATTTAAGGGCAGTAAGGAAACCCACAAGATAATGTAGCAATTCTTTGCACAGCCCCCACTATTAAAAGAAAAAAAAAAAAGTTATACAGCTCAAAAATAAGCAGGATTACACCCCTAAGAACTAGCACTCTTCTCATAGCCAGTGGAAATGCCATGAGCAGAAATAAATTAAACTCTTTCCTCTCTCAAAATTGATTTACCACCACGAAAATATTCTGAAGACTTAAAAGAAGCCTTGCTCATTTTCATGCATCTCTTCTGCTGCATCCTATGCTACTGATGGGGGGCAAAGGCAGCCAAGTTTTACCCAGGTCTGTTGGAAATAACTTCAGCTATCTCCTCCCTGCCACAGCCATGTCATTTGCTGTGGGACTCTGATAGCTGAGACCTTGGAGCTCTAGCTGGTAATTTTAACCAGACAACATTTTTATGACTAAATTCATTTTTGCCCAAAAAACACACACAGAGGCTGAATTTTTATTAAGGATTCATCTAGAAAGTGTGAACAAGCCTGGGGCATTTGGGTCACAGCAGCAGTGATGTAGACTGGCAAATAAATGATAAAATAGTTCTGAAGCACCAATTCTGCCTCTTGAGACAGCAGCCACTTACCCAGTGTGCTCATCTCCAGTTTGGGAGAAGTGATCTTTGTTTTCCTTGGCCTTGAAGTCATCCAGTAAATGCTATTTTCTTATTTTTGTTACAGACCTCAAAGACAAATTGTTCTAGAACTCTCCAGTTTTCAAATCAGAGGCTCAAAACCAACAAATATCTTTTCAGCTTCAGCTTGGAACAATTTTTCCTTTTCCCTGTTTACATCTCCAATTCACACTCCAAGCCTGCTGTGTTTGTACCATCCATAGAGGATTCCCACAAATCAAGCCCTTAATTCTTCACTAATTGGGTAAAAACTGGTTGTGTTGAGGTTTCTCCATGAAGTATTTCATAACCATGAAGCAATGAGTAAATCTTGATCCAGGTGGGAGGCAGAGAGGCTGAACATGTACAGCTTATATCAGAACCGAGCCCTTTAATGCTTAGAACTGCCAAACAATCCAAATTTACAGCCTGGTTTTGGGCCCACACCTGGTGTTTAGTGCAGTAGTTTACATGAGTTTAAGTTTTCCTAAAATCAGCTTCCATGGAGATATATTCCATGCTCCCTTGCAGTATCCCAGGGCCACATCCCAAACTGATTTATTGGCTTGAGACCCAAATTGCATTGCAGCACTTCCTAATGTGTGCCTGCAGATGGGAACAAGAGGATGCAAACTCTTCTCTGCTTCTGCCAGTGCCCACCTGAGCTATGCCAGCTGTCCTCAGATGCTGCTGCTGGAGTATTTCTGTGCTGACAGATGGTCTCACTCCTAAAAAAAAGGAATTAGCTGTGAAGAATCCAGGGATGATTTTCCAGAAGCTTGAGACACACAGAAACACTTTAATCAGCTTGTAAGTTATTATAATATAATTACAGGACTCCTACTCCCATTTGTCTGAGTCACCAGTGGCTGTGTCCTTGGAAACTGAAATTTGGGAGTGCTGAGGATGTGACCAGCTCCCAGCCAATCCCATCTACACATTACCCTGCCTAAAATTGAGGAGGGAGAGAAACACAGAGCTCCAGACATCCTTTCATGCTGTTAGAGCTATTCCCACCTTGCCCTCAGCAAGGGGATGGGGCTGAATTGTTCTCTCCAGCAAAGAAACTCCAATTCCTGATGCTGTGTGCTCAGGGTCAGAGCTCTGGGATGTCTCCTAAGAGTTCCTGAAACAGCAGCTCTAACAGCAGCTAATGGATCTGCCAGATTCTTGAAAACATCATCAGGCTGGCTGATGGAAACTCCAGCCTTCCTCTCCCTCTTGTTTCAGACATATATTGTAAGTATAATTTCACTCGTGTGAAGCTTAAACCACTGTCCCTCCTCTCACTTCTGATTCGGTGCCAGATCTCCAGTGCTACTGCTGAGGCAATAAATTAAGCATTGATCATGTTGTGTTTTCATTCCTTCCTAAGGAAACATATGTGAGAAAAAGCAATAATAAATACAGAGTTTGGTGTCTCAAGCAGAGTTAGGCCTTCCCCTGGCCTGGAAAAAAATCTATAAAATAATTCTTTGAGCATTATTCCACTGGCTGGAGGAGAAAATTTCTGTTATTATAGCTAGATACATGGATTTCTATGAATACCTGATGCTGATGCCTTGTGCAGGCTGCCCTAGAACAAAGGCTGGACAGAGCTAAAGAATAAAGCAGGGATTTATTAAAGGCCTCCATGGATGCACCTTGGGCAGCACAAGAGCCCAACCAGGGCTGCACCCAAGATGAACCAAAATGGCCCCAAAATGCACGACCAGGCACGGGGTCTCTGCCTTGGATCAGTTCTGCTCCATTTGCACCTTGCAGTTCATTGTCCCATCCCAGCTTTAGCCCCTGCAGTCCCACCCTGCTTGTTTTTCTCTCTCCAGCCCACGGTGTTTGTGCTCTTGGGCTGAGATTTGGATCATTTGTCCTTGGTGCCCAGCTGGAGCAGGAATTGTTTTGTCTCCCTGCTCTGTGCACAGAGCTCAGCATGCCCTGATATGGAGCTCAGACCCACAGACTAAAGCAGCACAGAATGTGAAAAATAGAAAAGCTGAAACCTGAGGTATCAATGTGAGCCTTCACCTGAAAACATCCAGGCAATTCTCCTGCTACATTCCCTCCACCAATTGCAGGAAACACCAAAAGCCCATTTCTCTGTGGGGCTCACCTGAAAAAACAGCTGGTGTCTCAGAATGGAAAAATCAGGCTGCCTGAAGAAACCTTCAAATTCCTCACAACAAATCTCAGGTCCTAAATGTTTTCAGTCCTACTTTTATAGCTTCATATTTAAGTGTGCAAAAAAATCAAAACAAGTGAAAAAGCTCCTGAATGCAGCAAGAAGCCCATGCTGGCACAGCCTGCTCCAGTAGCTGGCCTGCATCACACACTCAGAAGGCAATTTATTGTACTTTTATTTAAGATTTTTCCATTAAAGGAGACCTCAAGAACCTCAGGTTTCAAGCAGATGCACTTCCAGCAGAACTCAAGTTCTCAACATGGATGTACCAACCATGAAAACTTGAACCCAGACTCTAAATTCCCATGTGTTCTCAAGGTCACAGCTTTTCACTTAAAATGTGTTGCTTCAGATTTTGACTTGAAATCCTCAAGGGCAACCTGAGTTTCCCCTTTCTGGTCAGTCTTTACCACTTGGTTGAAACATTACAGCTGAACTAAGAACTGTCACCCCCAGCAGAAGCCCAACAAGCAGCTCTTGAAGCCTCTGTGGTGATTCCAACAAGCTCTGAGTCACTGATTCCCTGCCACTCACTATCCCAGGTTTGCTCAGAGCCCTGTCCAGCCTGGCCTTGGACCCTTCCAGGGATCCAGGGATAACCACAACATCTCTGGGCACCCTGTGCCAGGGCCTACCCACCCTCTGAATAAATGATTTCTTCCCAATATCCCATCGAACTCTGCCCTCTTTCAGTTTAAAACCATTCCCCTTGTCCTGTCACTCTCTGTCCATATAAAGAAGTCTCTCTCCCTCCTTTTTATTGCACCCTT
>WBNP01004586.1:63325-99809 GCA_013401095.1 Passerina amoena
AGAAAAACACAGGAGAAGCAAAATGAGATAATATTCTTTTTCTTTTTTTTTTTCTGAGGCTTCTCAGCTCCTCAGGAGAAGAAATCCTGGTGAAGGGATTTTTCAGAAAAAATGACAGTGACATAGAGGTAAGGAATGCCAGAATTCAGGAGTTTTCCCCAGATTTGTGGGAATCAGGCACTGCTTGGTAGAGTCAGGAGTGTGTGAGTGAGGAGCAGCTTCACAAACATTGGGGTTATCTCCTCTCACCTCTGAAAAAGCAACTAAAGCTCATCCAGAGCTGCTTTAAAAACAAACCAAAGCAAACAAAACCCCCAGACAACCAAACTGGGCTTGTCTCAATTAATGCCATTTTGTGACAACAGAGAAGCAGTCTCCTGATAATAAAGCAGACAGGTAGTTGTTCCTGAAATTTTAGAAGGAAGACACTGATTTCCAGGAATAGAAACAAAACAGGAGACATTTTGAGACATTGGCAGTTAGAAAAGAGAAAAAGAAGTTTTAAAATAACACGTGTCATAGATAATTGGATAAAGATAGTTAAAGTTTATGAGAAGGTAAATAGAAGTAAGGTAAGTGAGCAAATATAAGTAAGGCCTCCTTGTATGCAGCTGGTTGTCTCAGCCTCATTTCATTTAGTGCAACAAGTGCTACCAGAGCTTTAGAAATGCAACGTGCAGCAAAAACTCTGAGGGTGCAAGTCTGAAACCTCATTCTCTCCTGCTCAGGTCACACACAAAGGCCACAACCAGGGGGTTCTACAAGATGTATGTTCTGATTTGTCCTGCCCTAACACCACAAACATCAATTTCATCTCTTTTTTGCAGATTTTTTGGTTTTTGTTTGTATCAATACTCCCAGTTTTCATTGTTCTTGCTTTAATATCAATTTCCTTCCCTTTTCAGGGATTTTTTGCTGTTTGCTTGTATTTTTCCTTTTCAATACTTTCAGTTTTCATCGCTCTTTAACATCAATTTCCTCTCTTTTTCATGGATTTTTTTGTTGTTTTCTTGTATTTTTTCTTTCAATACTCTGGTGGTTTTATTTTTTTTTTACTTTCAATACTTTCAATACTATTGAGTATTCTTTCAATTCTCTAGGGGTTTTTTGTTGTGGTTTTTTTTTTTTTTGCTGGTTTGATTTTGGTTTTTTGGGGCGGTTTTTGTTTATTTTTGTTTTGGTTTTTTGGGTTTTTTTTTGTTTTCTAGTGTTTTTTCTTTCAATATTCTCATTTTCCATTGCTATTGCTTGGGTACAAGGCCCAGAATGAGCTGGAAGGAACATGCAAAGCCAGAGCTCTCTGTTGAAGACAGATTGGCCATAGCCTGGGCTCTATCACTGTTCAATGCCTAATGCTAATTGATGGGACAATTTGCTTTTTGGGCCAGTCTATTTACAGAACTGTGCTCAGGCAGGAATATTAATGGCACTTGTTGTGGTCAGAGTAACTGTAATAATGCAAGAGGCCACAGAACCTGGTGCATTCCCAGCACAGATGCTGCAGTCTGGCACCTTCAATCCTCCTGTCATTTAACTCTCACACCAAAGCTACCAGGCAGAACATTCTGCACCTACTTTATCCTTCCTTTGTAGTGTCATAAAGTTGATGAGGATCCTGCTCTCCCCTGAAACACTCCCATTACTGTCACCATCACGTTTTCTGAAAAATCTCTTTGCCCAGAATTTTCTCCTGGGAACCTGAGAAGCCTCAGAGAAAAAGGAAAACAAAATCATTTGCCTCTCCTGTTTTTTGCTGCTTTGGAATGTGGTTGGAAATTGTTTATCCAACAGGTGGTTGTTGCTTTGGTTTCATGTGAATTGTTTTGACTTAATGACCAATCAGTACCAAGCTGTGTTGGGACTCTGGAAGGCATCACGAGTTTTCATTATCATTCTTTGTAGCCTTCTGTCTGTGTCCTTTCTCTATTCTTTAGTATAATATAATATCATAAAACAATAAATTAGCCTTCTAAGAACATGGAGTCAGATTCATCATTTCCTTCCAACAATGGGGAACCCCGAAAATTCCACACACAACAAATTTCAGTGCTGAACAATGCTCACAGCAGTGAGCATCACTCTTTGAACTGAAAACAAACATCATTCAGAGCTAAGGAGTCATCACCACACGAATGTGAAAGACTGATTGGCAACTGCTGGGGCTCTGAAGGTTTAAGTCTAATAAAAACCCCAGGAAGGAGATGTTTATGCTTTGGGGAGAAGCACATCCTCAGGCTGTGCCCCGCTGAGGTTGGAGCAGAGCAGACAAACCCCCTTGGTCCTGCCAGATAAACAGAGGAGAAAAATGAGCCCAGGCAGGCAGGCAGCACACAGCTCCTCTGTTCCTGTCTGAATTCAGGGCTGGCTCCACATTGTGAGAATAAATCACCACAGGACTCACTCAGAATGGGGCTCAGGACACAGATTTTGAGAGCAAAACACAAAGCTGCTTTACATGGTAAATAGCACCAGGCAGGGGTGGGAGGCAACACGTGGCTCACAGATGCTCAATGCTCTGTGGAGTATTGAAGAGTTTTCCTGCAACACTTAAGGGTTTATTCTGCTGATATCTGGTGAAAATGAAAGCTCTAAATGCAGGAGAGTGACTTCTGCAAGTTGCTGTGGTGTTAGGATGTCTCAAATTCAATTAAACCCCATGAGAATGAGCATTGTACCTTGTTTAACGTGTTTAGATCTTTAAGTGATGTCAGACACAGAATGAATTCAATCCAACAGGGAACTGTAGAAATATGGAATCCAAAGCTGGGAACGTTTCCAGCAGCACAGTGATTTCTTGGAAAGCCCTGATTGAAGAGGTGACCTTAAGTGATAATTCCTGAGAACAAGCACAACCTGAACATACTGGATGATAGACTACCCAGGGAAAGCTGACAGTCTGCTGTGCCTTCTGCCACTCCCTGAGAACGCTCCAAAAGGTGAAATGTAATCAAATCCTTTGAAACAGAGTTTAGATACCACCCCAAGGGAGTTCTCAGTCCCCCAAAGTGCTGCAGCTGAAAGCTAATGAATTACTCTGAAACCAGCTGCAAATGCATGGTCACTTTGCCTGCTGGATTCATCCTTGGTGTTTAATGTCAGCAGAAGGAGTCAAACAGGCTGGGGAAAGAAAAAGCTCACTGATAGTTTCTTGTTTTATTCATTAATAGCAGTGCCATGGCTTTGGATAAGATACTCATCCCTGAGCCACATTCAGATGCACTGATGCATTACTTTACATCATTTTACACACACCAAGAACAAAACTTGAACCACAGACCCAATGAAATATGATTTAGCACAACCAATCTTGGCAAAAGTAATTAAGAATAAGCAGAATAGCTGTCATCCCAGCGTGGCTGTAAATAATATCCTGATACACCTGGGAAAGTACCAGAATGAGAATTTATCAGAATTACAATTCTAGGAGGTTTAACACCTAATTAATGCTCACAACTCATTTTATTCAAGACAAACAGAGGAAGCAGCAGGCAGAAATAAGGAGTAGAAAAATTTCTAGTGTATATTGCCAAAGTAGAAGGAAGAAGGATCACAAAGAGTCCTGACATAAAGAAGAAACCTGCTTTGGGGAAGGCACAGTGCAGAAACTTACACCAATAATTAACACCTAAACAGAGCTAATTCATCCAATCTTATGAGAGAAAAACACTTCTCCATATGCCACCTTCCAGTATATGCTGCTTAAATATTTGCAAGAAATTTAGACGCGGCATTGCCTTCCCCCAAAAGGCTTCTCGGATCACTAAAGGCAAGGCAAGGACAGAAATTCTAAATTTATAGTCCTAGCTGGAAAGACTTTTGAACAACTCTGACAGATCAGTAATAAATTACCATTATCTGGCTGCACATTCCCACCTACTGTCTCATGTAATGTGGAAGGAATGAAAAAGAATCCAGGCAGAAAGGAGCAGCACATAAAAACAGCTCCCTGGAGTCCCCAGAGAGGAAAAATGAAATGCCTCAAGAGTTGTTTTGCATGAGCAGCAGCCATGCTAAATGCAGCATCACATCACCCTGATGGACACTGTAAATCTTCAAAATATCACCCTGAGAGAGGCCCTGGATCCCCCTCCAAAGCCAACATTTCCCTCTGTGTGTGAGGGAGCAGCCAGGGTCACTCACCCCACACAGCACAGCCAGGAGCAAAGGGAAAAGGGGCAGAGATGGGTCTGGAAATGAGCACAGGCACTAAGGGCTTCCAGAGCCTGGAGCCAAACCAGGAGAGGAGATAAACCATGGACACACAGATAAGGACCCTGCCAGGAGGTGGCCAACTGTCAGGAAAACTGACAGGGGAAAAGGTGAGAAAGATTAAAAAATGTCTTCTGTGTTTTCCAACCAGCTCAAGAAAATTCACCTTGCATCAATCTACACCACTTTTCTCAGACTTGAATCTGTTTCTTTTAGTTATTTCCTCTTTTAGATGCAAAAAAACCCCCAAACCCTAACAGTGATTTAAAGGATTTCTTTTGAGTCAATACATATTTATTTTCAAAGCAGAAAATACAGAAAATGCTCTTTAGAAAACAAAGGAAAGCAAATCAGGGTGAACACGTGACTTGACAACATTTTTATCTTTTTCAAAGGTTTTTCCTGGCCACAACGACCTGTAAAATTCAGAGTGCATTGGCAAAGAGCTTCAGCATCCCCTGAAAATCTTTTTCTTCTTTAATACTGGTCCCCTCACTTAAGCAGTGTCAAAGGCAGATCTTTATTCCAGCTCAACCACTGCAAATGGAAATTTTAAACCCTCTCAAAGCCTTTTCCTCCTAAATCACTGATTAGAAGGGAAGACAGAGAAAAACAAAAACTATTGAATTTATGACCAGCAAAAGGCATCAAATAAAAAGTTTTCTTGTTATCTGCAAAAGTGTTTGTCGGCGAGATTATGAAAATGTCATTTGTACTGGAAACCTCTCCATGCTGAAGCTGGGTCAACATAATTATTACAGCATTTTTCCCTTGGTTGGGGGACCCTTGAATGTGTTGCCAAGTGTCCTTGTCCCAGCCAGACATAAACCCTGAGCTGTTTTCCTTGCAGAAGGATTTCCTGTAACTCTTCCCTGCGTCCTTCACAGGTTTGAAGGATTGGCTGTGTGGCAGAATGGGTGTGACAGGGTATTACTAAACCACTACACAAGCAGGCAAATTTCTGGATTCTAAAGTTCAGAATTTAGGTTATTTTTCCTGAATTTATCTAAGTTCCCAGCTCCCATAATTTATCCCACATTGCCTGTTTGAATTTTGCCTTCCAGCCCCAACTGTTGGAGTGTTTGAACACTTCTCCCCTGATTTTAGGCATTAAAGCTATAGGAAAAGTTTTGAACATGGGAATCCTAAAATTTCAGAAGCTTAAAGAAAAAAAATTGTGTGATTGAGGCAAGCTTGTGATTAAGTTGTTTTAATGTTTGGGCAAAGCAACACTGACTCATTGTAGCCACGTCAAATATCCCCAAACACCCCTGAAAAGCCTGGCCAAGATTTGTGCTTAAAAGTTCCAGCTGTTTACGAGGTATTTGTGTGGGGGAAGGATGTGGCAATAATTTTGCATTGCTTCTAATTGAAAAATGGGTGAAAGGATTTTCCTACAATTTCCCCAAAATAAGTGAGCGAAACCAACTGTGGGCAGGAAAAACATCAAGAATAATTTACAACAAAAATAAAGTTTATAAGAGGAATCTTTCTGCGCCTTCAGCTGTGGCTGGAGCTCCCTGGGGTATTCTGGGGTAGATTGTGGAAATGGGGGGTGTCAGGGTTTCATCACAAAGCTGCCTCAGCATGAAGTTCACTGCTCTGGCATTGTGGACTGGTAACATTTGGCAGAATTTTCAATGCCAAGAACAAGGGTAAAACAGCAGTGATTGATCTTTAAAAGATGAAGCCTAAAATGGTTCCTGTCTCATCTGATTCTGATGCCTCAGGTTTCAGCTTTTCTATTTTTCACATTCTGTGCTGCTTTAGTCTGTGGGTCTGAGCTTCACATCAGGGGATGGTGAGCTCTGTGCACAGAGCAGGGAGACAAAACAATTCCTGCTCCAGCTGGGCACCAAGGACAAATGATCCAAATCTCAGCCCCAGAGCACAAACACCGTGGGCTGGAGAGAGAAAAACAAGCAGGGTGGGACTGCAGGGGCTAAAGCTGGGCTGGGACAATGAACTGCAAGGTGCAAATGGAGCAGAACTGATCAAAGGCAGAGACCCCGTGCCCGGCCGTGCATTTTGGGACCATTTTGGTTCATCTTGGGTGCAGCCCTGGCTGGGCTCTTGTGCTGCCCAAGGTGCATCCATGGAGGCTTTTAATAAATCCCTGCTTTATTCTTTAGCTCTGTCCAGCCTCTGTTCTAGGGCAGCCTGCACAAGGTATCAATTCCACCTCATCTGTCCCTGTTCCTAAATCCCAGCAGCCTACAACAGTGTCTTGGTTTTCTGGGGAAGATCAGGAGGAGAGGCTGTAAGATGGATTGTCCCAATGGATTTCCATGGTCCAAGTGATTCTGTTTGCTCCCGTCCAGGCCAGAATAAGGTTTTAGCTCAATCCTTCCCCATACACAAAGACAAACCAAGATAAGCACAGTCACTTTAATCATTAAGAAATTGTTTCACTCCACAATGTTTTAGTTCTCCAAAACATGTTCATGGATATTTTTGCAAAACTCAGAGATATCTTTGGAATTTTTTCTAGCTTTGCTCATTTGTGCCTTTTCATGTTCATTTGGTTTACACTTGCACAAGCTGTGCATCCTCCCTCAGCCCAAAATAGATTCTGCACAAATGCTGGAGCCCTGAGCTGCAGATTTTTGGGGCACAAGATGAGATTAACCTCAGTTTGTTGCCTAGAAGTCAGGTATTGAGCCCAAGTGGAATGTCTGGTTTGTGTTCCTGTCAGTAAAGAAACAAGTTCATTAAAAGAATGAACAGCTACACTGATCTCACACTTCTGCATTATATAGGAGTGAATAAAAAAAGTTTTCTGCTGCAGATTATCCAGCACTAAGAAATAATGTCACAGTGGTTTAATTTCCAAATGTACAGATAAATATAAACCCTTTTCAAGGATCACTTTGATCCCACAGGGACCAGAGTCCACCCTATTGTTGGATGTGCATTTTAAGGGTACATCTGGGTTTAGGAATCCTAGTGTGCAAATAAAGCATCTTGGCCTCAGACTTGCAGGCAGAAATCCCACAGCATGTTCACAGCAACAGCTTTTTGGCTCGAATTTCTCTGAAGGATCCCACTTTTCATTTAATTACATTCTGTGTAAATCATAAGTAAAGCTATTTTTAAAATTGAGAGTTTTTCTAATGTAGGACGTTAGGGAGGGAGCTGGAGTTTGTAGAGAAGGAGCATCCACCAGGCAGGGCAGAGTGAGGAAAACAAAATCTGAGCAATAACTGAGACCTCTGAGCAATCAGAACTCATTCCAGGTCCTGCTGGCTGCACAAAAGGCCCAGAACCAAATACTTCAGAGTTCCCAAGGGAAATGTAAAATATGATGAAGTCTGTGATTACTGGAGGTGCATTTCTTGCCTGTAAGATGGAAACAGAGTCCTCCGACTGTTTTATTGTGGAAGTTGAAAGACAAAAAGCAGGAGTAGAGTGGGAGAAAGTGCAGCAGGGTGCCTTCACAAGGCTTGCTGTCCTTAGAGCTTCCACCTCAGCACTCACATAAAATCATAAAATCACAGAATCATCAAGGTTAGAAAAGATCTCTTTATTACTGTGATTGCTCAGCATCCCATCAGTGACAATTAAATATTTCTAATGTGTTTGTTATAGAAATAACACAGGAGTGGCTTCATTTTCTGCTGCCTGGTACCACTTACTTCTTTCCTGTGCAATAGAAAGTGCAAATGCCTGTGAGACTTTACCACACCACTGTGTGAGTGTCCAAGATCTAGTCTGAGAGTCAAAATGCAAATGGATCTAATTGTCCTTGCATAATACAATTGTATGTTCACTGTCTTTAATGTCCTTTAACAGGGTGCCCAGAGCAGCTGTGGCTGCCCCTGGATCCCTGGAAGTGTCCAAGGCCAGGTTGGATGGTGCTTGGAGCAGCCTGGGACAGTGGAAGGTGTCCCTGCCATGGCAGAGGGTGGAACAAGATGAGCTTTAAATCCCCTCTAAACCCAAACCATTGCATGACTATAAAATACAAATCCTCATATACGGGTCAGAAAAACCTGAAATGCAACATCCCACTTTGAGAAGCTGGAGGGATAAAAAACCCCAAGCCTGGTACTAAACTAAGCTGGCCTTTTTCAGCAGCTTAGGCAAACAGAGGCCCAGGCAGAAGAAGCAAAGCCCTGTGAGTGACCTTGCCCTGGCTGGAGGCTGTGAACAGGAGCTCAGGAGAACTGCCAGGGAGATGTGTAGGAGAAAATCTTGGACAGGACTGCAGTGGTCAGGGTGAAGGCACAGGGAAGGGAAAAAAAAGGTGACTCAATGAGTCAGCTTGAAGGCAAGCTTTGCTCTTTTGGCTCAGAAAAAGAACTAAGCACAGTCCTTGCAGTTTGGTCAATCTATCAATGTTTTGGGAACTGCAAATGGAAACTTGGGAATGAGGAGCAGTGCAGAGGGAGCTCAGAGGACTCAGGATGGTGGGGAGGGAGGTGTGGAGGCTGCCTGGTGAGTTAAGGTAAATGGCAGCACCACCAGAGCCTGCACAAGTGTTTGCAGAAGTCCTCCCTTCAGGAAACATTCCTGCAGGAGTGTGCCATTCACATTCCCTGAACATGATTCCTTCACCCAGGGTTTTTCTCCTGGGAAGCTGAGAAGCCTCAGAGAAAAGGAAAACAATTCTTATCTCATTTGCTTCTCCTGTGTTGTGCTCATGTGGAATGTGTTTGGAGATTGTTTCCCCACAGGTGATTGTTCCATTGGATTCTGCTGGGAGTTGTTTTCACTCTTTGGCCAATCAGGGCCAAGCTGTGTCAGGACTCTGGAGAGAGTCAGGAGTTTTCATTATTATCTTTTTAGCATTCTGTAAGTATCCTTGCTGTATTCTTTAGTATCGTTTAGTATAGTATTCTTTAATATAATATAGTATCATAAAGTAATAAATTAGCCTTGTGAGAACATGAAGTCAGAAGCATCATTCTTCTCTGCCCTGGGGCTCACTGTGCATTTACAATACGGGAGTGTGGATGGACACAGAACTCCACTGAACAGGCACAGTCGTGGTAAAAATTGTTCTGTGAAAAGCCCACACAAAAGTGTTTTTAAGCTGTGATGCCTCTGTGAATGTCTTTAGCAGAAGAAATGCTGAATTTGATGTGAAAAGTGTGTTTTCCTGTCCCTCTTCCTTCTCTTTGCTGGTGCAAGCTCAGTGTGATTGGTTTGATGTTAAATGTTCCAGGGCTTGCTCTCCACTCTGCGTGCGTGGAGCAGGAGAGCCACGGGGTCATGTCACCCAATCTGAGCAATTTCTCTCCTGTAAATGGATACATCTCTGCTGGGAAATGATGCCCACATTTCCTTACCCCTAAACAAGGTTTCATTGTCTGTTGCCTCATCTTTGTCTCCTTAGAGGAAGAATGTTTTATTTTCACAAGAGGAACAAATAGAAAATCGTGAGGAGAAACTCATTCTGCAGCCTCCACATGTTGTTCCTTCTCTGAAATCTGCTGATATTTGCTTTAGGTGTATACAGTGGGGTTTGACCTTGCAGGTTTTCTACATTTCTTAAATCGCATAAAAATGAATAAAAACCAGACAATCACCTCGCTTGCCTTATGCTTGTTCCATGTTTATTTATTTCTATTTGCATCTCCTGTCTTTGTTATTTACTCATCCACCTTGTTTATAAATCCTGGTGCTACTTTGTGGTTTTTTGTCTCTCCACACCCACTGTAGCAAAGTCTCCACACCCATTATAGCAAAGAAAATCAGTGAAACCTGGTCTTATGTTCTACTTTCTTAAGGAAAGAGAACTCAGGAAAGATTAATTGCTTGGTTAAAGCAGAAAAAGGGGAGAGGAAGGGTAGCAATAAAGGGACAGACTGTTCCAAAAGTAAAAGGCTGACTTAGCCAGACCTATCTACTGTTGACTTTAAAGAATTTAAACTCACAGAGCTGGACTCTGGTTAAAGAAGGTTTGAGTCACTGTTAAAAATGTGCAAACATTCAGATAAGATAAGAACCCTGAGCTGTTCCTTCATAGTCCTGAGGAATGATGTTGTACCAGAAGGAGAAGTGCTGTGAGCAAACATCCTCCTGATGGCACCGTTTTGTTCTGAGCTTTTATTTGTCCCATTGCTCCCCTGTCTTCAGACCTCTCATCTCTGGGCTCCTTCCTTCCTGCTGGGCAGGACTTCAGGGATGCACTTGAGAGAAGATGAAGAGCACTGGAGGCACCCTGGAAGAGGAAAACAAGAATGATCAAAGGTTTAAAAACAACTGTGACCTTTGGTGTATGAATGGGGTTTATGAAATGTGGAGAGGAGCAACGAGAGACACATAATGTTCTTAAAATACTTGAAAGTTAAAGGCGAAATGTGAAAATGTTCCCCATGAGCAGCGTAAATAAGAACAGTAGTGAAAGTTTTAAATCACAGCAAAGGAAATGTTGTTACAGAATGTTCTGAGGAGACTGAGGAGCTGGATTGCCATGGGGTGGGTGGCATTGCTCTCACTGCACAGTTTTAAGAACAGAAAACTCCAACACTCTTTGCAAATGAGGTTAATTAACTCCAGTACCAAATCTTGAGGAGAGAAAATCTGACCCTTTCAAATCAGTGGGATATTATGAAGAACATCCTCGTGTGGTTTCCTTTCCAGTCTCCCCATGCTAAGCAGAAGAATTTACTAGAATAAAAACATTTAACTGGCAAAAAGCCCTTTAAAATATTGTCATATATTATCCCAAGCTTCACAAAGATGGTGCTTTGTGTGTTCTTCAGCTTTTGGTGACAATTGAATAATGTCTTTTTTCCTTTTCTCCCTGAAATAGATGTTGGGTTTATATCCCAATGGGAAGCACACAAGTGCTTTCTTTCCAGCTTTCTTCATGCTAAGAACAACACTGGAGTCTAAAAATGTCCTGTGTGTTCTTTTGTGCTGGTGCATAAAAATCAGTGTTTCACTGAAGAAGCCCAAAGCAGAGCTTTTTCTGATGTGCTGGTCATCTCCACACAGCAAACCCAGCCTTGGGCCCAAGGGGACTTGGATTATGGATGCTGCTCCAAAGGTCGAGATCTTGATCTTGTAGGATGAGCTATTGAAAGAGTTCCACCAAATATCCCTTGGCTTGGGTTGATCTGAAGCTTTCAAGGACCAAGAGAAATAAAAAAAACCCCTATTTTTCTTTTCCTCCAAACATAACTGGCTATTGGCCAAACCCTCCAGACCAAAGCTTCATCTTCCCTCAGTGTTTAATGCTCTCTCTGATGAAGGTGCTGCTGCTGAATCCCTGTCTTTAGGCCAGTTTTGGGTAAATCCTCATGCCCAGTTTTGGTTTTGGGACCAGTGTGTTGTTTGTACTTGCTCTGGGCAACAGCTCAGCCAAGAAGGAATTTTCTTCCATCAAGGATAAGGCTGGTGAGCAGTTGGCAGAATATGTGATAGCTCCTGTCTGCTCCCATAGATCTGTAAGAGCCAAGATGCGTTTTATCTATATTTTATTATTTTATTTTATTTTATTTTATTTTATTTTATTTTATTTTATTTTATTTTTTGTATGCTATCATGATAAAAAGTCTGGCTCCTGACTCAGCCCCAATGTACATAGATGCTATTTGCCTGACCAGTGTTTATGGCATGAAGGATAAACTGCAAGGCCCTGCTCAGAGCTGAAATCTGGTGCTCTTCATTAACTCTTTGATGTTTTAGCAGAGGTAAAAATATATCTTGAAATAAAATCAAATTTAAAAAATCAACTATATCTTGAATTTAGCCAAGGAAGAGAAGAATTCTCTGCCTGATTGTGGTAAGGACACTCCAGAGCATCAAGGTTTGTTTGTGCGTGGTTTGATGAGGCACTTAACTTCCACTGCAATCCTTCTGGGGAATGCTGCAGCCCACAGAGCTGCAAAATCCAAATTTTACAAATCATGCTCCTCTTGGGATGGGCAGCAGCAAGGCTACGAAACCAAACAGTTGTGACCTTTGCTGAAAGAGAAATTGAAATGAAGCTGTGGAAAGAGTGTGACATCTGAAACTCGGCCCTTCCTGGTGGGGAAACCTTTCCAAAGCATTGCTAAAGTTTGGTTTAGGGAAGATTTCAAGCAAAGCCACCCTGGCTGCTGGATGAGGCCTTTGGGTCTTGCATCCAAACATGAAAGAAGGGCTGGTGCATTTCCTGTAAGGATGATTTTGCTTTTTATTCAGCTGGTGGACATGTGGTGCCCTTTTGGGGCTACCTAAAAACAGAGGCCAGACAAAATTAAGGCAATAAAAAGCAGGAATATTTATTGAAGAGCCTTCAGGTACATTTAGGGCAGATGAAGTCCCCCAGGGCCTACACCCAAAATGGACCATGGGTTTTCACACTTTTATAAGTTTGCTCCATTTGCATATTGGGGGTTCATCTGCCAATTACAGCTTCAGGTAATGAAGTCATTGACCCCAGGTTTGCTCCCCCCCAGACTCACTTTTGTTCCCATCTCAGGGCCTGAGGCAGTGAGGTGTCCTTGATTGCCAGGCCTGGAGAGGAATTGTTGTGTCTGCCCAAATGGGAAAGCAGCAGCTCACACTGGGTGTGGAGTTTGGAGTTACACACTGAAGAACTGCAGGGTTACAAATATATGGAAAATATAAAAGCTAAAATCCCTGAGGCATCACATGGAATAGCTTCAGTGTGGGGAGCTGGGAAGAGCACAGTGCTGGGGTGAACACAGACAGTGACTGATGGGATGCTGGTGGAGGAACGAGGGAAAAGCTCTGGAAAGGTCTCTCAAGGTCATGTCCAGTCTCTATCAGGCATCCATATCATAATGGCATCCATAAACACATCAAGATTTTCAAATCCAGGCTGAGTTCCACTGCTGCTGTGAGATTGTTACTTTAAAATCTTATCTGTAGTGGTTAAAACTCTCCTTATCTCCAGTTTATTGGTGTTGCCCAGCTTAGGGCCGTGTATTAATGAAGGCTTTGAGCAAGGCTCCCAAACTTCATTTAATCAAGATTAGGTTATTGTGCCAACAGCCTTTATTTTTTACCTGGCTCTCTCCCTTTCTGACATTTATACTCATAAATGCCACTCCAAATTTTATTGCCACCAAGTTTCCATTGCCAAATGACATTCCATGCCAGAGAGCTGGATTAATGGGACAACAATCCTCTTCCCTCTACCTTCCCATCAAAAACAGCTTTTTAACCCTCTCCAAAAATTTGTTTTTCCCTTTTCCTCATTTATTCTATCCATGTTTTCCTCATCTGTTTGTGGTCTGTTGCAGGCCATCCTTTCTGGGATATGAAGCATCCCTATCACATTCCTCTAGCTCTGGCTTTGCCAGACCCAACTCCCCCTGGTTCTGAGTCACTTGTTTGCCCCCTTTCCTCAGCTCATCTCCAGGAGTCCTCTGGGATGGAGAAACTCCTTTCCAATGTAAAATGAGCTCCTGCTCAGTAATTTCTTTTTTTTTAATTGGAAATTTTGCTAGAAGGGATGAATTTCTTCAAGGCATCTTTTACAAATTCTAGCAGGTCCTTCCAAGCTGTGTGTTTCATTAACTTGAATATTCCTTTGGCACCAAAGGTAGGATTTTGTGATGTTTGCTGCCAGCATCTTGAGAAACTCTGGATTTTTTCTGTCTCACGGATTTACTTCTAGAGTTCTTTGCCGCTGTTAAGTCAAGCTGGAGTAGTTTACTTTCCGCTAGGCCGGCGTTTCAAATATTATTTGTTATTCCCAGAATATCCTGTGGATATCCTGTAGCTTCTCTGGATAAAGTGCTTAATTTTGTTGATTTTTTTTCTTTTTAAAAAATGTAGGTTTTATGCACTTTCTCAGTTTTTCTCCAAAGTATTCCCCCCAATATTTGATAATTTGTATGAAGGTGGGCAACATGCTTCTGATGTGAGCCCTTATTCCCAAAGATTTCTCATTAACAAGGAGAAATTACAATTACATCAGAACACTTCTGTACAGCAGAAGATCCCTTTGGATTTTTGCCTGCACTTTGCATTTTCAGAGGAAGAATCCAAATGCAGCCTGTCCTGATGGAATGGCAGATGGAGCTGGGAGCCTTCTGCTCCATTTTATTGCACCACATTCGAGGAGAAGCTTCTCCATTTCACATCTGCCACCTCCTTGTGAAGCTACCGAGTTCCTTGGGGAAGGAAATGTGGGAGAAGAGTCTCTTCCCATGCCCTCACCCCAGTGCCATGCAGAGAGGGAATATCCACCAGGATCAGGCTCAGAGGGACAGCAGGACCTGGTGGTGGCATTCCAGAGGTATTTATGGTGCTGGAGGATTCCTGGCAGCCCATTGTTGGATGTGGCATCCAGCCAGGCTCCATCCTGGTGTGGATCCTGCCTGCATCCCAGCAGATCCTTGTGCCTAAAGGCAAACAGCCTGTGGGCCAGGCTACCAGGATTTGGGGTTCAAAATATCCATGGATTCCCACCAGCTGTGGTCCTGGGGAGCCCCTGCAGTGCCAGGTGGAGATCTCCCATTGCTCAGCCTGTGCTCTGAGATCCAAGGACACACTGTCCCCCTTGTCCTGGCTCTGGCCTGCCTTGGCTTGTGCAAATATTAACCTTGGCTTTTCCCTGGCCCAGCCTGGCTCCTCACGGGGTGAGACACCACTGGTGTGAATAATGTGACAAGAATTTCTTATGGTGGGGCTGGAAAATGCAGCTTTCCTCGAGTTAGATCCGGAATTGGCAAGAGCCACTCGGGTTTTGGACTTGGCAGAAACCTCTTCTCCTTTGGGGCAGATGGAAGGGGGTCCATGGGCACCAGAGAGCTGCATTTGGAATTATTTCCTTTAACAACACAAGGCACTCGTGCTGCTGGCTCCCTTTGTGGGATTCAGGCAGTCCCAGGGATGTCTAAAGGATAGGTGGGAGAGTCCCTTGATAAATTGGGACACTAAAATTTGTATGTGGATTTTATCCTGACAAAAGAGGACTCCCTTGGCCATACCAGTTGAAAACTTTGCTGGTAAAATGGAAAGAATTGTTTGATTAATAAGAAAAAAAAAAACTCAAAAAAGCATATCAATATTGTATTCAGGAATGTAGAACAGATCTTGACATCTCATCCTAAATCTAATTGCAGCCCTCTTTTTATAGACTGTTCAGAGTTTACTGAAAATGAAGTTAAAGCAGCTTCAATTTTGGCCCAAACATAAAGATGAAATACTGAAATAGCATGAAAAGACATTTTTTCTTATAGTAACTTCTGACCACATGAAAATAAGGAAGCACTACAAATCTTTCAAGAAAGCCTGACTTTATGAGATTTCCAGCATCACTTCCAGATTAAACAGTTTTGGCTCAATGTTCAAGTCCAGGCTCATCTGAACCAGACACATTTGCTGAGATTTATGTCAGTTTGAGCTTTACCCCTTTAGTACAGCTTTTGGAAAGCTGTTTATGGGTACATTTAGGGGAACTGCAAATGGATCAGCCAGAATCTCAAAAACCTGGGGTCACTGACCAGGTCAGTGAGAGCCTGACAAACTCTGCACACAGATCTATGGAAAAAATGGCCCAGGCTGGATTTTAATTTTGACTTTCCTCAGTTTAGGGAAGAAACAATATTGAGGAATGGGACTGCTCTGTAAAGATCCCTTGCTGTGTTTGATTTCCAGCTGTCCTGTAACTCCCACAGGCTCTTTGGGTATCCAGGGGCTGTTGATTTTAATCAGAGGCAAGGAAAATCTGGGGATGGTGCTCTGTGTGTCCTGAGCTGATGTCAGTGATGATGCCAGGATAACAATTCCATTATTATGTGGCTGGGATCATCCTGCAGAGGTGCTGCATCGTTTTTGTGTGCACAGAGACCGAATTCCAGGTGCTCAGGAAGGCTCTGAGGTGGGATGAGGTGTAGGAATGAGGCTGAGGGAACTCCAGCCCTAATGAGTTCTCACCTCTCAGCTTCAGGTCAGCTCCCAGTGGGATGGTGGGTCCTACCAGAGGGGTGTGAGGTGCTTCTTTATCAGTAGGATCATTTCAGGATTTTTAGATTGCTCTCAAGAAAAAGCAGCTGAATTAAGACCAGCTGTTACAAGGGAGATTTTTTTTTTTTAATTTGAATATCAGTGATACGCAGAATCCTGATGTTTCATCTAGGAAATCAAAATGCTGCTTATTTTGATGTCTGTTGAGGGTTTTTTTCCTTTGCTTCTGAACTCTCTCCAGGTTCATTTGAATGTGAATGCACCGAGGTCACTCTATGGAAAGGCTGCATTTACCTACCCTAGGCAGAGATCAGCAGCATTTGGTTCTCAGAGCAACTTTCTGGGCTGTAACAAAGGAGAGGAAAAATGCTATTTTCTTATCACTACTGAACTCTATCTGCTTTCTTTCATGGTGCTTTTTACAAGATTCAGATGAAGCTGGACAGGACTTTTTGTTCATTTTGTAAGGAAAAAAGATGAAACAACTTAAAGTCTCCAGCAATTTTAAACAGTAAATTAAATGGTCCTAACTCAGGAAAAAAATACTTTCACCATAGTGTCTACGTTTCTGAAAGCAATATATGTACCAGACTGGCATTTTGGGGATTTTGTTTATCATTAAAAGCAAAATAAGGTTTATAGAGGAGATTCAGCAAAGAAGTTACCCATGACAAAATCTAATCACTTTGGATATTTTTAGTATAATGAGATCCATGCTTCTTACAAGAGGCTCCTTGGGCTCCCAGTGGGGAGGATGTTTATAGTTCTGGACCTTCACAATTTTAACTTGATTATTTGCAGGCAACCTCATCTTCCTACTTATATAATAGCCCAGCAGTTGTGTAATCACCAGAGTGAGATGAAAAGTCTCATGGTTTGGGGTTGGTTTCTGCTCAGCTGGTCCTGGTTTTCTTGCTGGGTTGCCACTCTCTTGTCTGCACCCTCCAGGAGAAGGGAGTTGGATAATTTAAAGCAGCATTTCATCCTGGGCTTTTTCATGCTTTACAACTTTGTTATGTCTTCCCAAACCTCCCAGCCTGCTGAGGAAAAAGCTTCCAGGATGAGTTCTCTGGATTAATTACACACTTCTGCATGGGGCTGCTGTGTGCTGATGGGTCAGCACGAGTTTTTGCAGGTTTGAGAAATAGCCACTCACTTTTCATAGTTTAGGAAGGTTTATTAAACCTTATCAAAAATACAACAGAAGACTGAATAAAGAAAAAAGGTTACAGGCGCCGGGAGCAAAACATTTTCCCTGCCAGGTGCTCAGCCCCCTCACAATGGAGATTTTCCCTTTTTAACTCTTTAATTCCTCCCAAAGTTCTGCCCATCAACCCCTTCTTTGCTGTCCAGTGGTGGAGATCTCCTCCTCAAATCCTGACAGGAGCTCAGGTGTTCCACAGTGACAAGCCAGCCCTCCCAGCTGTCCCTTGATAACCACACAAAGGGGTAAAACATAACTGTAAATCTATAAAACTTTTCTTAACCTATATACACGATATTTGTCTGTTAATTGTGAGAGTCAATCGTGGCATTGCTCATCTATCAACAGGGAGCTGTTTGTCCTCGTGCATGGACAGCTTCCCACAGATCAGTTTGCACAATCCAGCTCCTAACGGGCTCCAGTGTGGGAACCCAGGACATTCCTCTGGCTGCCCTGGAGAGCCTGGCAGGGGGCTCAGAGACCTTGGCACGGAGTCAAAACCACCTGTGCCTTCCATTTTAACCCATGGAAACAATGACCAACTTTGTGTGAGGAATTACAATCCACAAGGGTTTGAATAGAATGATAGTGAATTTATCAAAGGGTGGAAATGTAGATTTCTGGGGTTTTTAGAATGGGGGTTCAAGAGGCAAGATGGAGGAACCTGGGCATGTTCTGTCTTTCTCCTTCTCCTTCTTGTCCTCCATCTTCTGCTGGGATGGTGGCACTTCTGGATTGATTTAGAGTAGAGACAAACTGTGTCTACTATCACATGGGTGATAGGTATTGGAAAATTATTGTAAATAAAGTACGCATAGTTCTTAGTATAAAAACATAACACCACCCCAAGGCAGTCAGTGTGCCTCAACCCAACCTGCTGGACAGACCTCAGCAGGTCAGACAGACAATGTATTGGATAAGAGCAAATAAACAACCTTGAGAACAGCCAAGGAATCCTGTCTTCTTCTTTGGTCTCAGGGCTGGGAAAAAGAGACTTTCTAACATCTCAGGGTCATCTCAACACCAGAGACCTCGTCACCCCAGGGCCCTGGAGAGCTCCCAGGAACAACCTGGATGCAGCTCAGAGGATAGGAAGGATGGATGATCAGAGGCAGCATTCACAAGCAAACACACATATGTGTGCATGGCAAAATGGACTTCCTGGAGAAAACAAATCTGGATGATGTTCCTAAGGGACTGGGAATTCAACAGCTCCCACACCAGCATCAAAGGATTTTAACTGAGTGCATGGTTAAGCATTCAGGCCCTGCAGCATTTAATGCCCATGTTTTGTGCCATGCTAATTCCTAAGAGTTGTTCTTCCAAACTCCAGATCGTGGAAATAAAAGAACAGGGTAAGAACATCTAATTTGTCCTGGATAAGAATTGGTTTATTTCCTGCAATGTTCCATCTGATGACTCTTTGTAGCTGTAGTAAAAACCATTGTTTGGGAGACAAATTGAGAGTGGCAGTAAACACAAAAAGGTTAATGAAATACATGATTTCTGGCTCACTTGTTGGAGCAGGGAAAGCATGAGGGGTTTCAGTGTTTGGAATTCATAACTATTTCCATTATCTACCCTGTGCCTCATTTTTCTTTCTCTCTTGGGTCTAAGATCCTCTTCTTTCTTTATTGTTTCTTCCTTCATCATTCTCTTTTTTTAATTTCTCCCACTGCATTTCCCATGGCCTGAGAGCTCCCTTGCCCACACCCCAACTCAAATTCCAGAAACTCCACTTGGGTTTTTCTGCTCAGTCTTGTGCTTCAGTGCCCTTTCTGGCTGATCTTTGTTAGAACATGTTTCAGATTGGTTTCCTCTTCAGAACTGTACGAGAAGAGCTAAATACGTATGGAAATGGAAATATGCATATATGGAGAGCTAAATACGTATGGAAACGGAAATATGCATATATGGAGAGCTAAATATGTACGGAAATGGAAATATGCATATATGGAGAGCTAAATATGTACAGAAAACTGTCCCAGCCAGGCTGGGGGACTGCAGGGGCTTCCCTGGGATGTCTGCTGGTAGAAAATGAGAGGGGAGGTGATCTCCCTGCACAGGCTTTGTCTCCTGGAAGATGTGAATCCCTATTTGGAGAGCTGGAAATGGCTGAGCTTGGCTCTGTCCCTGGAGAGGCTGTGACATCTCAGCAGGGTGGAAGTGACACCTCCCACAAACTCATCCCTCCCTTCACTGCAAGACTAAAACTGCAGATATTTTCCAAAGTTTCTGTGCCATTCTCTACATGGCTGTTTCATTTTGTTGAGTGATGGTGATGGCTGTGTGAAGGAGCAAAATGTCTATTTATTGTATTTGCAGGATGCCCCAACAAGGGAAGGAATGATGAATCTGACTCCATGTTCTCAGAAAGCTAATTTATTATTTCATGATACTATATTATATTCGAGAATACTATACTATACTAAAGAATACAGAAAGGATACTTACAGAAGGCTAAAAAGATAATAATGAAAAATCCTGACTCTCTCCAGAGTCCTGACACAGCTTGGCCCTGATTGGCCAAAGAGTGAAAACAACTCCCAGCAGAATGCAATGGAACAATCACCTGTGGGGAAACAATCTCCAAACACATTCCACATGAGCACAACACAGGAGAAGCAAATGAGATAAGAATTGTTTTCCTTTTCTCTGAGGCTTCTCAGCTTCCCAGGAGAAAAACCCTGGGCGAAGGGATTTTTCCAGAAAACGTGAATGCCACATCTATTTAACTTCTGCTGTAAGTTGTTTTGGATTTTCCTTAACACAAAGCAAGCAGAGAACAATGGGTTGTATTGTGCCTGATTAAATTTTCTGAGCAAAAGTCTTAATGTCCCCTGTGCTCCATCTTAGCCAGGGTTACCTCACTGTAACCACAAGAGAAAGCTGAGTCAGCTGTGGATTGAGCCACAGGTAGTGTCTGAACCCAGCTGCTGGTGGGAAAGGCATTTCCCCCTCTTCCCAAGCCTTTTCCTGTACAGTGTCCACGGGGATGGCTGTGGGGGCAGGACTCCACCTCCAGGACACGTGTCTCATTCCCTGAGTCTTCCATGACTTCATCACTTGAACTATAATAAAGTGAAAATCATATGTTGCAGTCACTCCTTGAGGTAGGCACCACAGCCCAGCACCTCTGACTTTAAAAACCATTTGGAAAAACCCCCAGAGGATTATTAAAATTAAAATAACCCAGAGGATTGTTAAGCATTGTTTATGTGGAAAGAAGAAGAGTCATTATCAAAATGACAAGAGCAATCTATGAGTGCAAAATCTCTAAACACAAATTGCCATTTGGTGTATGTGCTTGAGAGAGGCTTTATCCTTTCATTCCAGTCTCTAAAGTCTGAGGAATGGTTTTTAATGGAATGGGGCAGACAGGGTCAAGCCAAGACATGGATTTAATTCCTTACATCTATAAACAAAACCACATTTCATGCTGAACTCTGCACGATGAGAGGGAGGAGAAGGGGACGGGAATTTCATCATTACACTGCTTGTAGAGAAAAAGGGCAGGGAAATGTTGACAAAGGTGGTGCTGCTTGCAGGCACTTCTGTCTCTGCCTGGGCACTGCAACTGATGCCTACTGGCATTTCTGCCCTTTGTTTGAAGCACCACAGAGGGGATTGTCCATGGATCTGCTTCCCCTTGGACACAGCCAGATGCTCTGGAGGCACAGAGTGGGAAGAGCAGCCTGTGGCTGAAGGCAGAGGTGACAGAGGAGGTGTTTGCTGCCCAGAGCAGCTGGGGCTGCCCCTGCATCCCTGGCAGTGCCCAAGGCCAGGCTGGGCAGGGCTGGGAGCACCTGGGGCAGTGGGAGGTGTCCCTGCCATGGCAGGGGTGAAATGGGATCATCTAAAGTCCCTTCCAGCTCAAACCATTCCATGATTCTGGGATTTGCTCAATTACAAAGCTGGAACTCAGAAATCACTTCACTTTGTCCAACCACTTTCTCTTTTATTCCTAGGGCATCAGAGTGATGCCCTAGGAATAAAAGGATAAATAATCCACAGCCTCACACTCGGGAGAAAGCAAAAATTTGGTTTTTTGAATGCTTGTGTACCTGATGGATTCTCTTTTCCATCAGCCTTGAGTTTGGAGTCCCTCAATGTTACCAGCCAGGGGGGACTGAAGATGCTGCAGTGATTTGGGGTACCTGGGACTGGGTTGTTTACCAGCACCCTGCTGTACAAATTTTGGTGTATGACAGCATTGTTGTGCACCTTGATGAACAGATTTGTGCCAAATATTCCATTTTATCATACACCTGTACTGGGGAGCACATGTGAGAAAACTCTATTTACTATTGCTCCTTAAATTATACCAAACAGGGCGTTCAGATTGGGCTGGTGCAGGTTTATCACCTCTACCTAAAGTTTATCACCTCTACCCTTGGCAGCAATTTTTACCAGGCTCAGGGGCAGGGAAAAGAGCCGTAATTTTAATGTGGAATGGTCTGTAGTGATAGTTATTCCTATCCAATTTTCATCCAACCCTTGACTAACCTCTGAACACAGCCCCATTTCTTGTCCCACTTTGGGCATTTTGAAGGGCTCCCTGAGAACTGTGGAGTTCAATCCAGCTCAGGATTTCCTCAGAGCAGGGAGCTTCCCATCATGGAGCTTGCTTGGCTGCTCTCCTCTCTCCAGATATGCTTCAGCTGCTTCCCACTTCTTAGCTGAAGCAGGCTCTTGATAATTTCAGACTTAAGTAAAAGAAGCCAGAAAACCCTTATTCCTTTTTCCTCCCCTTCCTCACACACAGAGGACTGACAGGAAAATAAGCACTAATATGTCATCTTTAAAATAAGAAGGGGACATGCTTTCCTTATGAAGCAGTGGAAACAGTGACATCATGCTTGGAACAGCTTTTTTCCCCTTTTCCCTTCTAATTGCATGGAGTTTTTTAAAGCCAGGGAATGAAATCTTCCCCTCTGGAGTGGGGGAAGGTTCCCCATAGGCTGCTGGTTGTCTGGGTTTGGTATGAATCACTCTGCCCCTTCTGCAGTTCATTGACAAATTACCAGAACAAGGAGCTGGGAACTGGGGCAGCAAAAGGAAAGAGCAAAAATGAAGTCAGTTGGTGAAAGAACACGAGGAGGAAACATTATTTGTGGAAAATTCACTGACTGGTTCCTTATTTCTGCGTTATATTCTCTTTTTTTCCACTTTAAAGGAAATGGCTCCTATAGCAGCAGTGACTCACTGGTAGAGGTTGCCAGGGAGGAGAGTTTGCCAGTTTCTTATTTTATTAACATTTTATCACAGCATGGTGCCAGTGCACGTGCCAGATAAGGCCACAGATGCCAAGACAGAGAAAAGAAACAGCAGGGGGGTGGAAAAAACCATTTTTATTTTTTTGTTTGGTCAAGCACCAGTCCTGTGTGTCTGCAACAGGAAGCTGTTCTTTGATGGCTGCTTGAGCTGACCTGAAATAGCACTGAGGGGTTTGTGCTGTTTTCCACAGGGTCTGGAGCTCTGTATCCTGACAGAGCAGAGGAAAATCCAGCAGGCCCAGTGACAGGCCAGGTACAACACCAGCAGCTTCCTCTGCTGAAGGTTTTTCTTGCTGTGACATAGTTTGGCTGTGATGGCATCTTCTCCCCAGCTCTGCAGAGCTCCTCACGTCCCCAGAGGGACCCCAGGTCCCAGCTCTTCCCCAGGGAGAATTCAGCCTTGGGCTAATAGAGATAAGGGATGGAGAGAAGCAAGTGATGGAAGGAAATCATCTTTCTAGTTTCCCCTATTTCCTTTCTCTCCACCTTCACTCCAAAAAAAAAGGAGAGTTAAATAGAGGAAAATCAGCTACAAGGTCTGATGTCTGATCACTCAGGCTGTGAGGGAAGCAAAGGCTGCAAAATGAGTCTGATCTCAGCAGGGGAAGAAGATAGGAAAAGACTTTAAATCCAGGTGATTTTGCAAATAACACTTGATTTCCCCCAGTTTGAAATACTTGCAGAGAACAGGTTTTGGACTCAGCAGTTAACAAGGCAGAGGCTAAGAGGGTTGGTGCTGGAGATGTGATTTGACATGATCCCAGTCAAATCAATCCCAATAAAACCTTCCAGCAGAGCTGTTCTGTAAAAGGAGAGCAGCTGACCCCTCTTGCTGACCCCTCAGTTACAGATCTGGAGAGGTCTCAGGGCACAAAATGCTCTGCTGGTGCAAATCTACAGCTCAATTAAAGGAGGTGCAGGAGAGGAGGAGGCCAAGCAAGCAAGAACTCCTTGCTAAGTCTCTTTTGGAGCAGTTCATTAAGGTCAAAGTCTGCCCTACAGAGGCCTGGCTGTCACCAAGGTGGGCACAAGCCAGGGAGAAAATCTGATTTTGGAGCTGGGCGTTGGTTCCTGGTGCTCCCTATCCAGCAGGACAAACACAGCCTCTAGAATTGGAGGTAGAGTTGGGCTGCTCTGCCTCCAAACAGAGGCATCCCAAGAGTGATTTGGGATTAATTTGTAGTGATTTGCTCTCTGAAGAAAACAGAGTTACTCAGGAGCCTCTGTGCTTGTTTTTATTATGATCTCAGACACACAGGGGTGAATGAACACAAAACAAGTTCAAAGCTCGCCACCTCTCAGACGTGGGAGAAGCTCTCTGGAGTGGATCAGGGAAGTGATTTCTAAATAAAAGCTACTGAAATGCTCTTAAACCCAGATAATTTCATTTATTTGCCTTAGAGACCACACGACCTTGAACACGTCTGCAAACAAGGTACAAAATGTTTCTCTTGGTGCTTCAGCCTTAATATGATTTACACCAGAATCAGAAAGGAGTAGAGCATGTAAGACCATGATTGCAGCTAAATATCCTACAGAGAACCACCCTTAATTAACTTCCTCAGCATGCCCCAGCCCCATTAGCATTAGTTCATGGCTCAGATATTGCACACATGTCAGAATCCTGCACAAACCCCTTGGTTTAGACAAAACAACAGGAGACATGTAAGCAGCACACAGCTCTAATCCCTGCGTCCGCTCCATCCAAAGTTTGGGGTTGTTTTTCTTTCAGTTGATGAAATGGAAATTCAAATGTTACTTTGACAGTGCCATAGGAAAGTCTAAAGTAGGGGCTGTAAATAGAGTTTGAGCTGACATTTCAGCTTGGAAGTTAGGGGAAGGAATGAAGCCAGCATGAATACTCACTTCAATCTTGAGGGAAAACTTAACATTTAAGAGACTTTTTTCCCCCTGCTGATATTGTAATTTGTAAAGCCACATCTGAAGGCCATTTGTTTTGGCACTCAAGATATCAATTCAAAACACACTCTTATTTAACAGAAAGCTTCTTGTCACCCTCTTTTCTTACCCCATCTCCCCATTCCCTCCCCTGAATTCTTTGCAGTGATTCCTGAAGCAGGTTGGGAATGAAGCTGTTTACCAGGCTGGAAAGATGAAAAGGTTTGCTAACAAAGCTTGACTTGCAGAGCTCGGCTGGGAGCACTCCACATCGCTGCTTTGTGTGCTGGCCTGGGGTTTTTAATTAAATCTGATCCAGTGCTGAGCCAGGCAGGATCCAACATCCAGAGGCAGCTGCTCTGCTGTCTGGGGCAGCATCCTGAGCAGCCTCTGCAGGGATGGTTTTGGTAAGAACCTGAGAGCAAAGCTCTCTGAGGTGACTGAGACACAGGGAGCGTGTCAGAAAACTCACCAGGACTGGAAATTGGGAGAGCTGCCCATGGATCTTTTCCTTTGCATTCCCTTTCCCTGTAGTATGACAAACAATCATTAAGGCTTTTAGTCTTGTGGTAGTTCTGGGAGATATTATCCTCATTTTGTGCATAAGGTCTTGGATGACCCATCTGTTTAGAGAGGTACTGGTTTATGCTGGGAAACATTTGACCAAGCCAGGCTAGCAAAGAGGAGCCTCTGGGAAGTTACTCAAGCTGGCAGCCCCATGAAAGGCAGTGTTTGTAGGAAATCACCCTGATTTTCTGCTCTTTGTGCTCCTGGAGCTGTGTGATCCAGAGCCCTGAGGGGGAGCCCAGCTTGGTGCCCACTCTGGGTTGTTCAGATGCTGTGGCAAAGCTCTGTGTGTTTACTCTGCTCTGTCCAGCTCTTTGCCTCTGTCAGTTCCTGTTGTAACAAACCCATTTTCAGTGGAAAGAGAAATCTGCATCCAAAGCAGAGTGGGCAGCAGGGCAGGGGGGATCCTGTGCCCTGGGCTCAGGTGAGACCCCACCTGCAGAGCTGCCCCAGCCCTGGCCCAGCTCAGGGAGGAGCTGGAGCTGCTGCAGAGATCCAGAGGGGGCACCAGGGGGATCAGAGGATGGAGCAGCTCTGCTGGGAGGAGAGGCTGGCACAGCTGGGATTGTTCACCTGGACAGGAGAAGCTCTGGGGGGACCTCAGTGTGGCCTTGCAGGGCCTGGAGGGGTCAAGAGGGAGAGAGACAATTGACAAGGGCCTGGAGTGCCAGGACAAGAGGGAATGGCTTCAAACTCAGAGAGAGAAGGTTTAGATGGGATATTGGGGGGGGAATTTTTCCCTGTGAGGGTGGGCAGGCCCTGGCACAGGGTGCCCAGAGCAGCTGGGGCTGCCCCTGGATCCCTGGCAGTGCCCAAGGCCAGGCTGGAGCACCCTGGAACAGTGGAAAGTGTCCCTGACCATGGCAGGGGGTGGAACTTGATAAAGTCCCTTCCAACCCAAACTATTTTATGATTCTATGATTCTGTGACAGCAACAGCCACAACTTCCTATCTGTAGCCCCAGGTGTATTTTCAGAACTGAAATCTCTTTCACTGTGAGTTTTATTTCCAGTTTGAGCACTTTTCACACTCTGCAGACACACTGCCTGGGATAACCTGTGCCTCTCTCCAGAGCAGCACCTTGAGCAGCCTCTGAAGGAGGTGTTCACTGTGCTCTAGGTGGCAACATCTTCAAGTCCCAAAGGATTTGTTATCTTCCTAAACAACGACCAAAGACTTGCCCTCATTAATTTAACTCTGCTCTGACATGTCCTCTCCAAGGGAATACACTCATCTGTCCCAGCTGGAAAGGAAGTGCATGATTTGTATCAGGCTAGAGGACACATCATTCATTCTGCTGCCAGCTTCACCTTTCTATTGGTGATTGCAAACACATTTCACTTGCAAGTGAATTTCCAAGGAAAAGGCAATTGAATATTCTATTGGCATGTGTGGAGCAAGGATTTCAAGCATTTTCACACCATTTTAAGTTTTTAAACACAAGCAGTATGTCAGGAGCTCCCTGAAGTCACAGGAGCTGGTCTCATTTAGGCTTGGAAGCACCCAAGTCACATTCTCTGCTGGTTAAAACCCTCTATAAAGTTGATGTGAGATACTTCCTCACAGGTTTTTCCCCCCTCAGCTGCCTCCTTCTCATGGCATTTCTTATCCAACACTTTATTGACTATTTTTCTCTTTTGACTCTTTTCCCAGTAAGTTCAAAGCAGCCTTCATTCCCAAGCCTTCATTCCAGTTACCATGACTTTTGGCCTTGCAGCTCGAGGCTTTTTAGCCTTCATAAAACACTTGACATTTTTAGTCAATGGAGACAAGAACAATGAAAACATCAACACATTGATGGGGCTTCAAAAGGGTCCTGTGGCACAATTCAATGTCTGACTGCTTTTTGGAACACCTACCTTTATTCCAGGTGATTCTGGATTCTAAAACTACAAACAGCTCCTTCTCAGGATGTTTTTATCCCATGGATTGATGCACTCCACAGCTGCTTCCTCTGAATTTTAATGATGTGCTGTTTGTGAGTCTTTCAGTATCAGAGAGTTCAGCGCTGTCCTGGCAGCTCATCCATCATAGATCTGTGGATTCACTGATCTCCCAGCTTATTTCAAAAAACAAATATGTTACTGTATCTTTCATGAGAGAAAAACACAGTGAACACTCTCAGCCCTGTGCAGAGTTCTTTCAATTCTGCTTTAAGTATCCCAGTTTAAAGTAAAACACGTCCCACTGGGGTTGTTTTTTGGAGGTGAGTGGGATTTCTTCTTTGCACTGCTGGGATGTGTTTCTGCCATCCTGGAAATAAGAAGTTTCATTCCCGAAGTCCATGGATTGTTAAGGTAAAGGAATAAGCTGCCCTGGTTTTGACTTTTGCTGGATAAATGTAGATGCTGATGTCGTGTGGGACTTTACACCCCTCTGGTCACCCTAAATGTCCCTCAGTTCTCCAGGCAGCACAGATCTGTGTGGGCACCAGTAACAATTCACCCCCCCAGACCAGCCTGCAGCTGAATAACCCACAATTACCATCCTTGTGCCCTCATTAAAGAAACCCATCACACATTCTGGTGTTAATTCTTGTGCCTGGCTCCATGCCTGGGTCACAGCCCGGACATTCCTGGTCTGGGGACCTGTTGAAGATTGCAGTGCAAGATGTTTTCTATTACCATCTGTATGGCAGATTACCTTTGTCAAGTGGGCAGTTTGCCTTATCTCTCTCTTTGAGTGACCACATTCACACCTCCCTGGGGAGGGGACATTGCTGATAACAGCTATTGAATGTCCCTGCATGGCTGATAAGAACTACAGCATCCCATTGGGAGATGTGAGCCCAGAGGGAGGAGCCAAGCATTCCTACCCCGATAGAATCCAGAGGTTCTGAGACACCAGCACGGCTTTCTCCACTGGATTCCCCAGAGGAACAGCAGCTGCCTCTTCTTCCACTGGATCTTCAGAGGAAGAATCCATCCTTCTCTACAGATTCCCCCTTGCTCCAACAGAGCCACCCCTGACACTGCAGGAGGGCTGAGCCACATTTCCAATGGGACTGCTGCCACCAACACCCCACAGGGTGTCAGGCTGGGTTCTGACTCTGGCAGTGTTGTTCTAGTGCACTGCATTGTTTATTTTATCCTTTATTTTTTTTTTCTTTTCCCTATTAAAGAACTGTTATTTCCTGCTCCCATATTTTTGCCTGAGAGCCCCTTAATTTAAAATTGACAGCAATTGGGAGGGGTGGGGAGGGTTTACATTCTCCATTTCAGGGAGGCTCCTGCCTTCCTTAGCAGACTCCTGTCTTTCCAAACCAAGAGAGGGCCCCGGAGGGTTCCCACCTGCAGGGCTGGAGAGTGGGTGACATCCATGGGCTCCTGCAGGATCTGATTCACTGTCTGCAGGCAGCCTGGGAGGGAGCAATGGGCTCCTGCTGCCTCCTGCCTTCCTGGCTCCTGCTGGCCTGGGAGTCCTTGAAGCACACTCAGATGTCCCCATGGGAAATCTTCTTTACTACTAAAATAAACAGATGTCCTGGTGGTTTCTGATATCATAAGTATCCTTTCCTGTGAGCTCATTCTACTATAAATAGCAGGTTTATGTCCATTCAAAGAGCTCTTTTATTGCCCTCTCCTCCTTTCATCCCACATCCTTGCTGGTTCTTGGGATCTCTTACACATGTAAGGGACATCCCTTTTCCCTGTGGTTATGTCAGCACATGGAGCTGCTCCTGATGGGATTTCAGGCCATCATGTGAGTCTGGGATGTGCCTGCTCAGGGCTGTCCTGTGCCTCTGTTGAGAGCTCTGCTGACAGCTGTAGGCTGCTGGATTTCCTGAGTGCAGCTTTAGGCATGGACACATCCACCAGGGCAAATGTAAGCTTGGATTCCAAGCTGATTGACCCAGAGGTATCAGAAACCATTCCTTCCACAACCATTCCAGGCAGGGAACTTGCTGGGTGGCAGGGTTTTTCCTTCTGGGCATCTGTTTAAATGGAGGAAGAAATTAGGGATGGAGTGAGAATAATCCATGACCCTGCTATCTTTAAACTCACACAATCATAGCAGAAAATTGGCTGAGGCTCTATTTTTTTTTTTTTCCAGAATTAGAAGAGTGTTAGAACCAGCTCATCTAGGAAGGACCATGGGATTGTGACACAGGCATCAGACACCTGGACAGAATCCTGCCAATACATTTGAGGTCCTGAAAACCTTGCTGGGTTTGGATTCAGGATACAGCCTGTATGAGAGCAAGCTCCTGGATTTTGGCTCCAGGGTGGATGTGATGATCTGGGAGGTCTGCTCCAACCTTGATGGCCCTGTGGTCCTAGAGGGGCATTTCCTGAGGCTGGAGTTACACTGTGCTTTGGGGTGCACACCAGGTTTGTGAGCTAAAGACAGACCCTGGCTGATGGCACAGGGCAATGGCACTGCAGAGACCTTGTCCTGAGCTCAGGAGGAGCTTGCCAAGTTAAGTCATCCTCTCCTCTTCTCTTCCTCCTCTTCTCTTCCTCCTCTTCTCTTCCTCCTCTTCTCTTCTCCCTTCCCATGTTTTCCTTGGGAGAGACACATTCCTCTTGTACAGTAAAACAACACTCACTGGTCAGGGCTCTGCTAAATTCTTTCTCTCTTCTGTAAAACTCCTCTTTTTCTCAAAACTCCTCCTGTGTGCCTTGCTGTGACCTCTCTCCACCGAGTCACCTTGTTCCCATCTCTCTCCAGCCCTGTTTTCCCCTGCACTGTTCTCTTTCCAGCCCACGTTTCCAGGCCCCATCTCCTGGAGTTTTCCAGCCCTGATCTCTGCTCCCAGCCCACCCACTGACAAAGGAAGCTGCCCTTGGGAGTACCTGGTGCCCTCTGAGCAGCTCCTTGCAGCCAGACAGTCCCCTGGGGAGCACCAGTGATCCTCTCAGTATCAAATCCTCATGTTCTCTGTCAGGAGACAGCCTCCTGCTAGAAGGAGAAATAAACACTTCTCTTGCAGGCAGTGTGTTCATTATTTGTGCCTTCTAGGGGTTCATTCTCCTGGTACTGGCCTTTGGGACACATAAATCATTAGTTTAACTTGAGATGTGTATTTTGTTGTCTTCTGTTTTCAGGGCAGTGAACATGCTGGCATTTATCCAGCCAGCCTCCCCACAGCAGAGCAGTTATTTGGTTTCTGCTCTCTTGAATGCAGCATCTGTACATTTGGTCACATATTAGATTATGGTAATGGTGAAATAATTCCTTTAACCTCCTTTGATTCAGGGCTCGTAAGAATAGTCTGATTTATCTGCTTCATGGGTGGTATTCAGGCAGTTAATTAACCCACGTATAAACGATGTTATTTACCTTGACTGTCTCTGTGTGTTTGCCAATAACATTTAATGATTCAAATTGAATTGGCCAGAGAAATGGAAGAATGTTCTCAGTGGTTTTATTATCCTCTAACAGGACATTCCAGGTTTGTACCTTCATAGCAAATCGTGTTCCAGTCCTAACCCTGATAATCCTGGCCATAGGATTGAGACTACAGCTGATAAATTAGATAAATTGAGACTACAGTGGAATAAATTATAATCCTGGCTTGTCAAAGAATGCTTGGACTTCATTATTCAGTGTTTCTTTTGTAGCAAAGTTAGTTGCTTTTTCTTTTCCATTAATCCAGTACATTTGCAGTCTTCATTATGGATTTTCTCTGTGGGAATGGTAGTAATGCAAAAAAGCTTTGCATGTAACTTAGCCTTAAACAATAAAGATCCTGGAAAGTCTCAGATATGATCCTTAAAAATTTCAGACTGTTTGTCTTTATATATGTACTGAGCATTTATTAAATGCTCAGGATGTATGTACTGAGCATTACATTAAAATTGAATTATTAGTGGGATATAATAATTTGAAAGATAGTAAAGATAATCTTTAATAATAATAATAATAAAGATAATATTTAAAGAGATTCTTATAGAACAAATAGTAAAGATGTGATACTAAACTTGACAAGTGCTCTACTCTGGCCAGAGGGAAGCAGGAATGGAGCACTCCTGGTTTTTAGCAGAAGGAACCAAAGCTGTGTGAGATGTCAGGGGCATGCCCAGGTCACAGCCCCTCCCAGGCTCCTACAGGGAAGCAGCCTGAAAGGTTAAGATGCAATTCCCTGTCTCAGTGAAAATCATGAAAGTAAATCAGGCCTTCATTTAGCAAAATCGTGTGACTTTGTTCTCACATTTTAGCTTGTGTCAGCATTAGGGAAAGGAGCAGCTCTGTAAAAAAGCAGTGGCTGTTACAGTGAAGTGCCAAATAAGTGTTTGGGAAGAGAGTCTTTCTTATATGCTAACAAAGTGGAAATCTACTGATGTAATGGGAACTGAACTGAACTGGAACTCTGATCTTAAGTATCAAAGTTTCCTTTAAAATCCAGCTTGTGAAAGACTGGTTCCCATGACCCTCCATCAAATTTAACCCTTCAGAAAAAGAAGCTGGAGGAGGCAGATTCCTTCCTGCGTGAGTCGAGTGTCTCTAAATCCAAGCTGCAAGGTGTCTGCTCCTGATTGTTTATCCTCAGGGCGGGGCTGCAAATAGTCCTGCCTTTAAAAGTGTCCCTTGTTCTTGTGCAGATAAGGAGGCCTTGTCCTCCTGACAAGTTTGCTTCACGTCATTAGAAAAAGCAACGTCGCCAGCACAGCTCTCAGAAGTTCCAGTGGTCAGTAAGGCTGCCTTGGTGAGGAGAATGAAAAGGTCAAACTCCATTTCTTTTAATCCCTAAGACTGAACTTCTTAGAAATGACTAGGAATTAGTCCATGTCATCAGAACAAAGAACAGCTGAAGTGGATGGGAGCTGCACTGCCACCCAGGAGCACAGTTGGATTCATGGTTCAGACAGTGACTTGTGCAAGCCTGGCTGAGCAGCTTCTCAACACGAATAGCCTTTGTGACTATTATTATTATTATTATTATTAATTTGTTCAGCCTGGAGAAGAGCAGAGTGAGGGCAGAGCTGTGACCGTGTTCACAGGGGTCTGAGGATGAGGGAAGAGACGAGGATCTGACTCCATGTTTCAGAAGGCTTGATTTATTATTTTATGATATATATTATATTAAAATTATAATAAAAGAATAGAAGAAAGAATTTCCTCAGAAGGCTAACTAAGAATAGAAAAGAAAAGAATGATAACAAAGGTTTGTGACTTGAACTCTCTGTCCAAGCCAGCTGACTGTGATTGGCCATGAATTAGAAACAACCACATGAGACCAATCGCAGATGCACCTGTTGCATTCCACAGCAGCAGATAACCATTGCTTACATTTTGTTCCTGAGGCCTCTCAGCTTCTCAGGAGGAAAAATCCTAAGGAAAGCATTTTGCATAAAAGATGTCTGCGACACAGAGCTCCCCGGGGCTGCAGCTCCTCCCGAGGGGCAGCTCCCATCTCTGCTCTGGGACAGGGACAGGAGCCAGGGCACGGCTGGGGCTGGGCCAGGGCAGCTCAGGCTGGAGCTCAGGGCAAGGCTCTTCCCCCAGAGGGTGCTGGCGCTGCCCAGGCTGCCCAGGGAATGGGCACGGCCCCGAGGCTGCCAGAGCTCCAGGAGCCTTTGGGCAGCGCTGCCAGGGATGCCCAGGGTGGGGTTGGGGGGGGTCTGGGCAGGGACAGGGCTGGATTTGATGATTCCCTTCAGTCCCTCCAGCTCAGGACATTCTGTGGTTCTGTAATTGTCTCCAGCGAGTTCTTTGAGAAGAGAAATGTGGCAGTTTAGGGGTAGGTGGACCATCTTTTGCTCCTGTAACTCCGAGGTAAAATAACGATTATTCATTCATGATAGCCACAAAAAGCAGGGATGTTCATTGTGGAAAGGATCAATTTTGCTGTGCCAATGGCAGCAGTCCCCTGAGTGCCTGGCACTGTGCCAGTCTGGCCAAGGAGCCAGAGCAGTGTTTGCCTGTAGACAGCACTGCAAGAACCATCCAGTCCCTCTCCTGAGGAACCTCCCAAAAACCTCGTGTTAGAGTTGATGTGTTGGGCATGGCCCCAAACCCAAGGCATCTGTACAACTGCTGACTTCACTGCTGGCACCCTTGTGGTGTCTGGCTGCACAGAGCAGTGCCAGGAGGAGCAAACTGGGTGCCTCAGCTCCAGCTCCTTCCATCCAGGAGATGCCATCTCCTCTTCACTGTCACCTGCACCATCTCACTCCCTCACGAGTTCAAAAGGAGGGGAGAAATAAATGCAAACAGAGCAGGGGCAGAAAGTCCTTTTCAATGCAGAAACCAGCTGGGTACCATGAATTCTACCAGAAGATCCAAATAAGATCCAAGAGTGGGGAATCATCACCCTGACAAACAATTGGATATCCATTTGGGACGTGTCACTTTAGCTGGAGAGGCTTTGGGATTGTTTTGCTCTCGGAGCTTGCCAAGGCCATGGGTGAAAGGACAGCCTGGGAAAAGGATTGTTTGGGTTTCCTTGCTAACAGCACTTCAGAAATAATGGGCTGTGAGTGATGCAGGAGGTTTGAGCAGGCCTGTAGAGCATCAGTCCTCTGATGTGGAGTCTTTATGTGCACAAGGTCAAATTAACACAGAGCCAAAGTGCTGAATGTGCCTTCATATCCCCCCAGAACAGGGTTAACTGGGTAAATTAAATTTTCTTTTGAAAGCACTTGAAGTCTGGCTGGGATTTGAGTCATAATAACCCAATGGCCTGTGGTAGAACTGCCTACCAACTATTGTGTGTTATCAGGTACTGCAGAATAAATTTTGGTGGTTTGTGGACAGCAAAAAGCAGCTTTGAAAATGCAAAAAAAACACCCCTCCCCCCAAATTTTTAAAGTTTAAGTACATTACTTCCCTATAGGTTTTATAATCCTCTTTTCTTGGTTTTGAAACACATTTAAATGAATCCAGCACAGTGCCTGACATCTGAACAAAACTGATTGACCTAACACAGTGGGGCTTTTCAGACTACAAGTTCCAAAAATTAATTAGGATTTGTGCTTTTCTTTCTAATTTTCAACAGGAAGAGCATGAAATTCATTTAATGTTCTGAATGAGCAGCAAGGAGAGATCAGGGCAGAAAGACCCAATTCTTCATTAATTTCTGGAAGGGGGAAGATAATCAGACAGGTCTTCTCCAACAGCAAAGCTCATTGAGAAGAACTCAAACTCACAGTGCAGTTTGCCTGCTTTTAGTAATGCTGAGAAAAATGTGCAAGGGGTTTTGAAGGAGAATGCTGAAGTCATCTTGGCTAAAAATAAATTTAAAATAAATTTCAGCTTTTAGCCAGGTCAGTGTGGTTTCAGAAGGCATTGCACAGGCACATGAATGGGAATGGGAGTGGGAGTGAGAGTGGGAAATGGGAATGTGATGGAGGCAGCAGCAGGGAGCAGGCTGGGTGAGCACAAAACCTTCCTAAATTGTCCAGAAAAAAACACACATTGTCTGACAGCACTGGAAACTTCCCATCCTTATGCAACTCTGAGCAAGTGGTTTCTCAGAAATGTGTCACAACACAGTGCCTTTAATGGGGATGTCTTCATTTTCCTGATCCTGGGAAGTCATGAAAGTCACCTGCATTGTCACCATGGGCTGGGGGTGACCCTGTTCCCCACCACTGACCCTGGTGCTGCCCTGCTGGCTGGGACCTGCTCAAACCTGATGCACCACGAGGGGTTTGTGGTGCTGGGGACTCCTGGTAGAACCTGGCCCCCACCCCTGGCCTGTCCTGCTCCCCTTGCTCAGGGATGGGGAGGTTCCTGCTGTTCCAGCCTCAGGATCCCTCCTGCTGCCCATCCTGCTCCACAGAGGGCTACAAAACCCTGGATACCAGCGCCAGGGTGGCCATCACTTTGTGGACACATGGAAAATTTGCTTGCAGTAGCAGGGAACCAGCCTTGATCCTTGCTGGTAAAAGGCACATGCAGGTGTACTGAAGGCAAATTCTGAATTACCTGGAATATTCTAGAGAAATGCCCAGTGAAATGAGGGCACTGAGTATATTGAGAAGTACCCTTTTAAAAGCGTGTGTTTGATAAATTCTTCCTGGTGAGATTATGGGGTTTTTGGGAATAACTCTGGCTTGCTTAGAAAGCAAAAGCTCTGGAGAGGGGATTGGCAGGAGCTGGTTTTGCTGTTAGCCTCATTCAGGTTGCTAAGCTGATTAAACAAGGCTTTGGGTAACGTGTGTCATGTCTCAGCACCAGGGGGATGAAGTGTTTCATGGCTTTTGGGAGCCAGAGCAGACTTAGTGACATCATAACAACTCAAATTTCACTTGCAAGCAGCTCACCTCTGCCTCCTGCTCCTTGCTCCTGCCAGCTCTGTCCTTCAAAGCAGTTTCTGTCCGTAGGTTCTGTGCTCCAGGTTCCAGCAGGGACTGGGGATGCAGAATTAAGGGCTGTGCTCTGTATTTCACAGCATGGAAAGGCTTTGATGCTTCACTGTAGTAAATGGGAATGACTGACATCTGACTCCAAGGCTTTGGAATGCTGAACACTCACTTTATTAAAACTGTATTATATTACATTACACTATACCATGTCACACTGCTACTGAAAAATAGTATAAAAATAAGAATAATGGAAAATAGTATAAAAAAAATGGAAAATAGTATAAAAAAAATACACTATACCATGTCACACTACTACTGAAAAATAATATAAAAATAAGGATAATTGAATAAAAAAAATAGAAAAATACTACATGCATTCTAACTACTGGAAAATACTAAAGAAAACTCGTGGCTGTCTCCCAACAGTCAGGACACAGCTTGGACCTGATAGGCTAATTAACATAAACAATTCCACCAGAATCCAATTACCAAATTCCTCCAGGTAAACAACCTTCCCAACACATTCCACATGTGCACAAACACAGGAGCAGGAAATGAGACAAAAATTGTTTTGATCATTCTTTTCTCCGCTTCTCTCACAGCTTCTCTCTGTTCAGAGGGTGTGAATACCACACCTCACAATTGAGAAAGGGAGAAAAGCTCTGAGCAGGGAACAAGGCAGGAAACACTGGGGACAGGCTTTGCTTCACATCTCAGAATCTTGAAAGAAGGCCTTTTCCAGGGAAAATGAGCTGTTATTCCTTTTTTAATTTGTTGGGTTTTTTTATTATTCTCTTCTTAACTTAAAGTGTCCTCAGACTGGACATTGCAATAGAGATCTGATTTCCTTCTCCAGCCACAAGGAAACAGCTCAGCCTCACCCCCTCCTTTGGGTGATCAAAGCACTGGAAATGCCATTTGCAAAGTGGAAACACCTTCAAGCAGCAGGAAAGTGAAAATTCCTTGCCTCTCCACTGTGGAGCAGCCTCGTGTTCCAGGCACTGCCCTAAGGAGAGGCAGCTCTGGTGCTCAGACTGCTCAGGTGAAAAGAAAAATAAAGATCAACGAAATTTGGGAATAAAAGTGAAATTCAAGTCACTAAGTTTTCTCCTTTCACTACAGAACACCTCAAATCTTCATTATTTATTGTGCAGGAAGGAAGGAGACAAACAGGAGATTAGAAATGAAAAAACATGGTG
>WBNP01004587.1:0-43356 GCA_013401095.1 Passerina amoena
GCCAGGTATCAGATATTACCAGTGTCCCTACAATTTAAACACCAAGGTCTCTCCACCTGCACAAAACACAAGTTGCCCCGTGTTTGCTGCAGTGCTTCCTCTGTGACTTCATTTCCTCAGGGATTTTAACTTTTACTTTTTGCATTCACTCCACTGAGGTAACAGAGTCACAGAATCATTGAGGATGGAAAATCCCTGCCAGGCCACAGAGTCCCAGCTGTGCCCGATGCCCACCTTGTCCCCAGCCCAGGGCCCTGAGTGCCACCTCCAGCCCTTCCTGGGACACCTCCAGGGATGGGCACTGCAAAGCTCCCTGGGCAGCCCCTGCCAAGGCCTGAGCAGCCTTTCCATGGGGAAATTCCTGCTGTGCCCACCCTGAGCCCAGCCTGAGACCGTTCCCTCTGCTCCTGTCCCTGTTCCTGGGAGCACAGCCCGACCCCCCGGCTGTCCCCTCCTGGCAGGGACTTGTGCAGAGCCACAAGGGCCCCCCTGAGCCTCCTTTTCTCCAGGCTGAGCCCCTGCCCAGCTCCCTCAGCCCCTGCGGGGGCTCCAGCCCCTTGCCCAGCTCCGTTCCCTGCCCTGGACACGCTCCAGCCCCTGCAGGGCTCTGGTGGCCATGACAGGCCCAGCAGTGGCCATAGCTCATAAAGAGTTAAATTTTACAGTCCCGTCTCATGCACATTCCTGAGTTAGTTCTGAATGAGTTTTGAGAATTAATTCAGATTACTAAAGCAGATATCCAGAGACACTTTGGTGCATAAACACCCAGCTGATGATTCACCCAGCCTGCCCACTCTGGAGTCCTGGTCACACTGGTGCCTCCAAAGCAGCCCCAGGTACCTGTGCTCAGGGAGCTGCACCACACGAGCACAAACAGCTCAGCAGCAGCTGTGCTCAGGTTTGGTAAGCACCTCTGGTGAGTTAAACACTTCAAACAACCCTATATATATTTATATATATTGTGTTTCCCACTGCTCCACATCAGCAGGAGCACGGGCTGGAGCATCATGAGCAGCAGCTGTCTGCACAAGCACACAGACACACTCCCAAAATCCACTACTCACCACTCCATGTGGTGAGAACACTGTGAACAAATCCTCCTGTCAGGAACCTCAGGGCTTCAGGTTTTGAGCTACCGGCTCCAGCAGACACAAATTCCCATCCCATTTTACACAGATCTCTCCCCCACAGTTGCCTATACAAAAGATATGTGCAGCAATAAAAAAACCCAATTAAAAATAAGTAATCGAAATAGCAAATTTTCTGAGTAAAATTCTGCATCACAACTTTGATGTGAAATCTGTTACAATTTGAAAACCTAATCTAAAGCTTGCAAGTGTTTCAGAAAGCATTCTTCACGAGTACTGGATAGGTATAAGTTTTAATTGCAAATTCTTTGCTTACAGGAGAAATCTTTGGACATTATCAACACTCTGAACAGAAATGGAAAAGGATAAACTACAGTTTAAAATTTAATGGCACTTTTATTTCAGATCAAAATGGAAGGTTTTGCATAGCATTTGTGGTCTAGTTCCATGAGTTCCTAAAATCAAAGGAACCAAATTCAAGTCCAACATTATTCATAAAAAAATATTTACATAAATATCTCTCAGCAAATGTCACTTTATATCTATTGAAATGACAAGAATATTCATTCCCATAGCAGTTCTAAGCTCTTTCATAGACAGATCTCCTGAAGGAGGTGGACAAAGGGCAAACATCCAAAATTCCTGAGGTGCCAAGTGCACCTGAGAGACACAGCAGCCTAACTGTAGAAGAAAAAAGAATTTTAGAATTCCAGTTCACATCCAGTCAAGACATAGGCTTCCACTCTTTCATTTTTAGTAAAGCTTTTACATTTTTATTTTTATTCATTTTAAAATCTTTACCTCTCTATTTGTGAGCAAAAATAATAGTGTATGTGAATGAAAATGTCTGGAAGGAAAGAAAACCGTAACTGAGGCTGCCTTTAATCAGCAGCACTGAGGAATAAAGAGCTGCCAGGAAGATCTTTCAGTGCACTGGAATTTCCAGTCCAGCATGATGCCAGAATGCCTCTGGCAGTGCTGTTTTGACACACTGGTAATGTCTGCAACTTGTTAGCAAGGGTTGTATTGAATCATCTTGTCACCAATTCCAGCTTTTATCAAGTTAACTTAAACAAATCCACCACTTAAAACAGAAAAAATATTTTTTTCCATAGACTAAGTCCAGGTACAACATCTTTGAAATCTCATTTTCCTGTCTATATTTAGCACCAGACTTGTGTGTGGAAGACAGAAGAAAATATAAGCACCTTTTTTTTTTAATTTTAAAAAAGTACAAAACAGGAAAATGAAATGATTTTTCACTTCCAAACTTTAAAATCACTGCCTTTTAAATAATGTTGATCTTACCCAAAATGAGAAAGAAAAGCTGGTGGGTGGGTGGTACAAGATTTAACATAGAAAGGAAGCTCTCTACAAGAAACAATATTTTTAAAGAGTTTACCCTTGGTACTGTTGGTCATGTGTTGAAATTTGGCACCTTTAATACTTTAGGGTTGCAAAATCAAATCAAATGAAAGAATTAGGTGTAATAGTGGAGCCAGAGGATGTGTGTGAAGGATGACACAAACCCCCACATGGCAGCAGTAGATGGATTGATGGCATGGCACAGCTGTCAGGGTGACTCTAGCCCTGGAAAAACTGGAATTACCAGAGAGGAGGCACCCTGACTTCCCAAAGCAGCAAAAACCAGCACATATCCACGTGTCCTGAAGTTTATGAACTCTGGGACAAGAGCAAACCGCAATATTTGTTTTTATCTAAGCCCTTTTATTACACAAAAGTGCTGTAAAAATGCCTAGAAGTGTCTCAGCAGTTTCTAATTAAAATATTTGAGAACTATCCTGACATAAGCCTCTGCCTTCACTAAAATAAACATCATTTCAGTAATCATAGTAGATTAAAATCATGTGTCTAAGATGGTTTTTTTCACTCCTAAATTTAAATTTCAGCTGCTAACAAATAACCTGATAAGAAACTAAAACTGACAAATTTTTCCAACCGTTGTTCACTTTCTTGAACTAAATTATGCTATTATTGGCCAGTTTGGCAGAAATTGATTGTGGTTCATCTTTCAGGGATATCAGTCCCTTGGGCAAAACAACCCCAAACTGGGAAGGGATGAGTGGATGCACTCATATTCCAGCAAAATTTATGGATACAGAGAGCTGCTGTGTCTCCTGAACTCAAGGTATTTGGGTCAAGCTTGAGCTTCTTAAACTTTCAGAAAACTGGGAAAGTTTCTGTAGCTCTCAGAGGAATGGGCCTTCCTGTGTTCTTCTGGGTGAATAAACAATACAATTGTTTTGAATGAGCTATTTTGAGTCACTTGAATTAGCAGGAGCTCCCAAAGGAAATTTTCCTGCTCGTGGCGAATTCAGCTGGGATTGCTCTGTAAGCACAGTTTTAAAAGAGGAGATTGTGAGCACAGGATTTAGCCTGAGAATGATTAATCCCAGTGTTGTATGCCTGTGACTTGGGAGGGAGGCAGCAAATGTTCCTGTACTGAAGTGTCTGAAAAAACCTGCAAAATGCTTCTCGAGTAATTGTGTTCCTCTTCCATGAGGAGCATTTGTCAGAGCTTTACAATTCAAAGTGGGGTTTTACACTCTCCTGTATGATCAGCTTTGCCAGCCAGACCCCTCTAATCAGAACCTTAATTCTGAAGTAAACTCACCTCCACTGGCCACCAAATACCCAACTAAACCTGTTGTTATTTGAATTCTTCCTCTTTGCTTTCAAAAATAAAGAAACATCTCCTTGGATGAATACAAGGGCACTGCAAAAGCTAATATTAGTATTCATGTGACACTAAGAAGTCACCAATCTGCCCTGGATAAGAGATGTCCAGAATATGATCCTTCTTCTTTTTAATAAACAAAATATTTTTATTCATGGAAAAAGATGAAAAGATTGAATGTTTTGCTTGGATTGTGAAATTTGAAGGGATGACAAGTCTCTTAATACCAGCCTATGAAATATCAGATTGCATCTAGAAAGGTTTGACGAGTTTATTAATCTACAACAAAGGACAGAGGAAAAACTCAGAAGCACTCAGTATATTTTGTAACAACAACAAAAAAATCATTACTAATGCAACTTACAGTTGTTCAAAACAGGAAATGGGATTTTCCCCAAGAACTTCCATTGGTGTTGGAGCAGTCTGCAGTTCCTTTGATCACAAAAAATAAGTTGAAGAACATTAAAAGAAGTAATATCATTATATCTTATGCTAAATTCAACATTTTCACTTGCTAAGCACTATTTATTCTATCTGGTTAATTTTGAGAAGTTTGGAACTAGAAATGCCTCTTCTCCTGCCCTCTTCCTTCTGCAAATATATTGAAAACTTTTGAAAACAGTCCCGAGAGTTTTCATTAACAAAGGGATGTCAAAAGCATGTCAGGAAAATCTCCTAGGGAAGTTTAGTAAATGTTTCTCCATTTTTAATAATATATATTGATTATTTAACAGCAAGGCTTCCAGATGCTGAAATGGCAAAAACATTGTTGGCAGCAAATCAGCACAGTTGGAACTGTCTACACTGAGTATAAGAAATTAAAGTTAAGTGCAGTAATCTTGAGAATTATTTTACTTTTCTAAGTAAAATGCCTTAGCCTACATTATTTTACTTTTAATTATTTCATGGTCACCAAATTCACTTTGTGCTGATGCTGTGCTTCAGCCAAGGATTGTTTCCAAACTAATCTGAAGTTAAAAAAAAAAAAATTTAAATATTTAAAAAGTCAAGGCAGGTGGAATCTGGGCTCTTCCCAGGGAACAAGAGGCAGGACCAAAGGAAACAGGGTCAGGCTATGCCAGGGGAAGTTCAGGTTGGACATCATGAAGAATTTCTCCATGGGAAAGGTTGTTATTGAAATGCTTCTCATCAATATTTGTTCTAAAAAGAAAGGGGTAGAAGGAAAAATTGTGACATCGTGTTGGCTCTTGGTTTGTATTTATTGATTTAAAAATCCATTTAACCTTAAGTTGTTCAGTGCCTCATTATGCCCAAGGAACATGACCTAACCAGTGCTGAACAGCTTCTGAGCAGGAGCCTGATTGATTTCAAATCCCAGTCATTTAACTCCAAGCCAAAAGGAGCATTGGACTGCAAAGCAGAGAACAGGCTTCAATCACAAGTGTTGATGTGAATCTGGCCACGTGGGGAAAGCCACCCAAGGGCACAAGGAGAAAAAAGAACCACAAAGTGAACAGAAATGTGAGCAGACAGGAGCTGTTCATTATGGTTATACAGTAGTTGAAACAAAGCATGTTTCAACAAAAGTCAGTGTCTTTAAAATAAAACAAGGTGTGGAAACTGAATTTAAAGTTGTTAGGTGCATCTTCATCTGTTCTGTGAGTTTTAGAGACTCCACAAAGTGTTTGCAGTTTGGCCAAAGGCTGAGGAAGTTCTTGAATCTGACATTTTGAAAAGACAAATCTTCTGCAAAATAGATTGGAACAAGCCTCCCCATAAACAACCTGAATAGCTTTCAAATGAAAGTCATACCTCTAATCTCTTCTCAGCATTCACAGGAACTGCCTGTAACTCTGCAAATAATTTTATCCAGTGGTCAGGCAAGTGGAAGCAATTATCCTTTCAGTCTTTGGTGCAGCACACATGCATGTATATTCATTTTCTGATGAGGTGAGAATGGACTTTAACCTGAAAAAAAGATCATTGAGCAAGTCTCTAGGCTCAGTTTAATTAATCCTGAAAATATAATGAAACTCATAATATTCAAAATAATTACTCTAATATTCTTTTGCCATAGGTATAGCACAGACTGGAAGTGAGGAATACTTCAGCACATAAAAACTCCACAGAGTAGCATCTCCACAGAGAGACAAGAAGTAATCATTCACAAACAAATGCTAAAAGTTATTAGGCATCAGGCTGAAGCAGATAAGCACAGGGGGAGGATTTCCAGCATGGATCATGGTAACAACAGGCTGGGGAAACTCACAATTGACACCTCTGGACAGAACTTCAGTATTACACATAATAATGCCAATTAATAATGCTAATAATGATGCACTCAGCTTGCAAATAAGAGAGACCTGCAAACCCTACATCTGAAAACAACCCCGTCAAAGTCCTGCTGAGTAGTTTCATACAATTTTTTTTCCTAATCTGCTGTGATGAGAACCTGTCTCTTACCCAATAAAACAGATTAATACAATGTTTTCTGATTTTGAGCGACTTTCATTACATCTGCTTCCTTTTGATCTTTTTTTAGAGCCTAACACTAATGATGAGAATTTGATTTCCTGTGTTTATGATAAAGCTAGCATTAGCTATATGTTCTTAATTAAAGCCTTAAGATGTATTAGACAAGGACATGACTAGATTTAAAAGTACTAAAGTATTCTTTGAAAAAGTTTTCAGCATTTTGCACTTTGCTTCCAGTGCACGAACACAGAGATTTCACAGACAATGGAGCCAGAGCTGAAGACATCACAAATAGGAGCAGCATTCCAAAAGCCCACAGAGGAGCAGGAAGAATGGATAATTTCTCAAAAACTGAGGTGCAGCAGAGAAGGAAGTTCAGTTTTAAAATCTCCTGCTGCAGGAATCTTTTCATCTTGCCCCAGTCCATGTGGGTTTTCACCCCTTCATCTGATCTCTGTGTTCAGCACTAGGGGTGAGCACTGGTGTGTTGAGAATTCCATTTACTGCATTAAAAGTGCCATTATTTCACCTTTCCATCTCAAGTCAGCTGATTAATGAATAGCACAAAAGCATCAGGCCTTAGTTGATACTGGACACTGAGGTAATTATTCATTTGTCTGTTATTATTGACTAAAACTGTGAAATCTGTATAATAAAGGATTTAAAAGATGCAAATTAACCTTGATATCCACTCTTTCACTTGTCTGAATTTATTTGCAGATGACACAGAATTGAGGGGGCAGTGGGACCTGGCCAAGCTGCAGAAGTGGGAATTCCCTGGGAATCTGCTGAGGTCTGACAAGGCCGAGTGCTGGGGCTGCAGTTGGGCCATGGGAATTAGTAATAAATAAAGTAATAAATTAGAGGGTTAATTTATTACTTTATAATACTATATTATATTAAAAAATACTATACTATACTATACTATACTATACTATACTATACTATACTATACTATACTATACTATACTATACTAAAGAATATAGAAAGGATCCTTACAGAAGGCTAAAAGGATAATAATGAAAAACTGTGACTCTTTCCAGAGTCCCAGCACAGCTTGGCCCTGGTTGGCCAGTGAGTGAAAACAACTCCCAGCAGAATGCAATGGAACAATCACCTGTGGGTAAACAATCTCCAAACACATTGCACATGAGCACAACATAGGAGAAGCAAATGAGATAAGAATTGTTTTCCTTTTCTCTGAGGCTTCTCAGCTTCCCAGGAGAAGAACCCTGGGTGAAGGGATTTTTTCAGAGAAGGTGAATGCCAGAGCTGCAGGAAAGATGGAGAGAGACAATTGCCAAGGGCTGGAGGGACAGGAGCCAGGGAATGGCTGCCAGTGCCAGAGGGCAGGGCTGGGTGGGATCTTGGCAATGAGGAATTGTTCCCTGGCAGGGTGGGCAGGCCCTGTGTTGTGTCACATTGCAACAGAGTCCATCATGTCCAGGGAGAGTGCAGCTGCTGGTGCTGGGCATGGGAACAAGTGGGAACAAACATTTTATAAAGCTTGAGAATCCATTATCACCTCTGGGTACAAGGAGAGGGACAAAGACAAACAACTGGGCAAAGGCAGGGTGGTGGGGCTTTTATTGGGTATCACAGGGGTGGAGTTTAGGGTTTGGGTCAAGGGAGGAGTTATTAGCAACACAAGGAGGGGAAAATCAAATTTCTTCCTCTTTGGAATGGGAGCACTGCACAGCCCTGGCACAGGGTGCCCAGAGCAGCTGGGGCTGCCCCTGCATCCCTGGCAGTGCCCAAGGCCAGGCTGGACACTGGGGCTGGAGCAGCCTGGGACAGTGGGAGGTGTCCCTGCCATGGCAGGGGTGGCACTGGGTGGGTTTAAAGGTCTCTTCCAGCAGAAGCCACTTTATGATTCTAAGATTTCCTTTTTGAAATTATTTTCATTTATCATGCGTGTGCCCTGATCTGTGGTTAAGCTGCCAATAAAAATTGACATTTGGTGGAGAAAAGGAAACAAGTCCTCTAGGTAAATTAACAAGTTGTTATATCGCTTCTTGCATCTTGAATTACTTTTTAATCCTCTCTCCAAAGCTGGCAGAAAATGCTTTAACAGCTCATTAGCTCAGTGTTCTGAGGACTAAACTGCCTTCCTAGCCCTTAAATTTGTCAGCACCTTCTGTATCAGAAGACAATAAGAAAGAGGCCATAAATATATCACATAAATGAAAGTTTATATCTGAGAAGAGTAGCTATGATCATTAAACTTATGATTATCAAGCAAAATTCAGGAAATGCTCTCCCTTTGCCTGGCTGCATTCTATTTGTCTTTGGAATAACTTGTGTGACTTCCACGTTCATTATTTGCACTTTGTTACTGTGAGCAGCATTAATGGGTCCTCCAGGGAAATGTGATAAATAGCATAACACATACCACTCTAAAATAAATGTTGGTGAACACAACATACTGTTTTAAGCTACTAGCAACCAAAATATAATTACTTTGTTTTTTGTAACTCCTAAGAAGAGCCCCCTTGGTTGCTATTACACACAATTAGGTATTTATGGGTAATTTGGGATTTATGAGCTTTAGTGCATGGAATCAGCACCCTCCATATGCTTCTTCCATATCTCTAAATTACTGTAGGTTGCCATGGTATTTTTTTCCTTCACATCATCACATTTTGCTCCAGATTTCTCCCACTGAAGGAAGGCAGCTGGTCATCCCTCTTCAGTTTTGGTGGGCAAGGGATATGGATTTGCTTCGCTTCCCAAGTTGTGCTCAGTCACAAAACACAGGGAGCCACTCAAGAGGTAAATGTGAAATATGACTTTTGAATATTGCTAGGACAGCTCCTTTTTTTCCACGTTTTCAATCATGCCAATTGCTTTAAATACTTCTTCATGGAATAAATTAGGGAGAAATGATTTTGTAGAAGTAATGAGGTCTCCAAAAGGGTTGAAAAAACTGTGATCCCCTACTCTTTGGTCGAGTGAAATTTATGAGATGATATACATGAAACATATCTTTAATACCTATGTAAATCACCCATAAATGTGACAGAAAAACAGGGTTTTTGGGTTTTCCAATTTTCAGGCAAGAGGTTTCAAATTAATTTAATTTTGTAAGAGGCGTCCAAAGGGAAGATTGCCATTCACTTGAAATATGTGTTATGAACTGGAACCCACCTTGATTTCCAGACAACTACAAATCCTTGTTCTTATCATTTTACTGTCTTTTAAAGATAGTAAAACTTCATTTGTTTTTAATAACTGTATCTGCAGAGTTCCACTGCCTCTGACGGAGCCATCCCAACTTTCCACCATCACAAATGAGAGGACAAGGCAGCTCAGGGACTTTTAACACATCTTGAAGGTCTTAAACAGTCAACTGCAACCTGGCTCCACCCAGTAACCCCACAGTCAGGAAGGAAATGGGTAATTTTCAATTTATTTAGACATGAGAGCAGTCACACTTGGTGGTTTAGGCACAGCTCTGTTTTCATGATGATATCATGTCTGTGCTCAGATGAGATATTTCTCTTTCATGACATAGATATCAAGAATAATTCTTTCATGAAGACCTAAAAGACAGGAATATACTAAAATAAGGCAATGCTTTCCAGAAAATGTATTTATTGATTCAAGCACAAAATTTATCTTTTCTTAAGTCTGTGTCAAAACCTAGAACCAATCACAGAATTTGACTTATAATAAAGAGTAACACACACATCCAGCTGCAAAGAAGGAGAAGTTCTGTCTTAGCCTGTCCTTGGAAATACACACACAATTTAAAAATATTTAATTGTTTTATACAAGGACAATGAGAAACTAAGCCTGCATGATATCTGAAGACTGCTGATCTCAAATGTTTGGATTTAACTTCATAAATCTTCTTAATTTTCAAGCCCTTTGCATCTTTTTGTTTTCTTTATTTTTTGGTCTCTTAGATGCCAGAAAATTCTCAGAGTAAATTATCTATTAGTCTTCTACCTACAACAGGTATGTGAGATCTGAACTGCAAAAATAGTTATGCAGAACTTATAAATAATGTTAGACTACAGAGTTCAGAGTATAATGCTATTAAAATATAGTTTTTTGGGTTTATGGCAATCTAGAATTGTGTTCTTAGTAGATTAATTGAGGGTAAAATCAATTTGCATTAGAAATGCCTATTTGTAATTGAATGTTTTCCATGAAGAAGCTCTGAATTAAAGCTACCAAAGTCCTGGTTTCATTTTTCTATGTGCTTGGTGACCTTCTCTGGGATTGAATGTGGACAATGTATCATGGCAGAAGGTGAACATCTCTATCAAGGTAAAATCCCACTTTTCCCCTTGGATTTCTGTCTGAGGGGAACTGACAGACTGGAAAAGCCACGGGGCACAAAATTCCATAACCACTTGAAACCTGCAAAATTTATACTCTGGATCTGGAGGAGAAAAAGAGAAAAAACTGCCTTTTATTTTATTTTAAATCAAGGGCCATTGGCAATGCAAGTTTCAGTGATATTTAAAGATCTGATCCCTCTCAGCCCTAAATCTATACTTCACTCAATTAAATAGCACTAAGTCCATTTACACTGATATTCTCCTGCCCAGTTTGACTCAGATGTACTGCACCAAAATCCCACATTTCAGTGTGAAGTTGCAATCTCAGGGCTCACCTTCCCAGACAGAACCCTTGCTTCCTGAAGTGCTGAGGTATTTAAATAATGCAAAAACCCAAAGCATTTGGGAACAGCAGGGAAAGTTTGGGTTTGCAAGCTGCTGGGTGTAATGAAAAAGACTTGAGCAGTCCCACTTGGTAAACCCTGCCTGCACAGAAAGATTGTTTTTGTCATTGTGATTAATTAGGCACTCGGAGTTGTAAATAGGAACTCGTTAATACCTAAAACACAGCATAAAAAAAAAAAAAAATAAAAAGGAAAAATAATGCAGCATTGTTTCCTTGAAAGAACATATGTAAACATTGATTTAATAAGCTGTTTCATATTTTTATTTCTACTTTTTTTTGCAGGAGTAACAATCAAAACACTGTCTACAGCAGCCAGGCACAGAGGTATGGGGAGAAGGAAGCTTTAAGTTCAGGATGGCCCCTCCCTATGAGACCTATCCATTTCACCTTCACTGTAACAGGAAAAAAAGTGATTTCTAAATGCGTCAATAATCTCAGTCCCATATTTTGGTCCTTTGTTGCCCCAGAATCCCTTATCTCCAGGGCAGGCTGTGATGTGATCTGTCTCACTGCAGGACAGAAAAGAAGAGGCCTGTCAGGATGACATGCATCTGAAAGCAGGAGCTCACTTTAAATAAAAGACCTTCCAACAATTGAAAGTATTTTCTCCTTTTGGTCTGCTGTTTGATATTGCTTTACTTGCCAATACATTTGGATGGAGGGCAAAAAGCAGGAAAAAGCCTTTCTAATGCCCATGCTCAGGCTGAGCAAAGTGGAACAGAGCTGAGCCCCCTGTGCTTGGGATTCTGTCCAGCCACTACCTCATTCCAGTTAAAATCCACATTTATTTTGCATTATGTATAAGTCAGTATAATAGAATTGAGTTGAACAATAAACACAAACTGTACTTCCATGGTACAAAATATTTACAGTAATAAACTGAATACTGATGCAAACTCTTGTAGTCCCTCAGGTTTCAGCACATATTTATCCCACTATGAAATATTTATCTTCTCCCCTCCTTTAAAAGATAAATAATCTATTTTCCCTGCAGCAAAAATATTTTGCTTTGAAAATACTTGTTTTCCTTAATGTGATTTTAATACTTAATTAAAAATTATGGGCTTCTTTGAATGGAATACATGTTAGAACTAAAATAAAATAAGAACATAAAAATGAAAAATAAAAGTAGAAATGAAAATGGGTCTCACCAAAAAATGGAATTTTAGTTGCAATATTAACTGGAGCCAAATTATATGGTATTTCAGGGACAATACTCAGTTAATTCAGATATAACCCAATGGTAGAGTTTTGTAGATGTCATACAAAAGTAATTAGAATTTGAGACTTCTAAAAACATTGAGTCTTGGTTTAGCTCTTGCCTAATCTTCAAGAACTCAATGATAAACCATTCATAAGCTTTAGTGGAATCAGAATTAAGTTTCTAACACACTTACCAGGTATAGAGCAATTACTTGTTCTCCCTCCCAAAAATCCTATCCTCCTCCAAATCTGTTCTCATCAGAGACAAATAGTTTGGGCACTATATTTGTAATAGTAGAACACCAAAATTCAGGTACTCATAGCAATATGAACTGAAGCACAAGCCAAGGTGTTGGGCAGGTAAATTTGTGCCCAGACCATTGCAGAAAATAATGTAGTAGATGTATTTTTCAATAATTTGTCATGTTGTAAATTGTGAAAGGTTCCCATGAAATCCTCTTCACCTTTGGCCTTTCTCTTGAAGTGCTTTCCATGCACTGAGTTTCCAGCACTGTTCAATTCCTGCCACAGACACAGAGTCCATTGATGTGTATTTGAATCACTCAAGGCAGGACACATAAATCGCAGGTGGAATTTTAGCAATTCTAGGAAAATATGATCAACAATTATAGGAAAACGAGGAGTTGATATAATTGAGGCCACAGCAGAGTGAGAAGCAGGTATCATTCTATTGGCTTTTGTCTTTCATTTTAAGTATTTGGTGCTTTGGTTTTTTACATTTCTCTGAGAGCAGAGCTGTAATTATTACAAACTTGCAGTAACTAATTCTGTCTTCTGATGCTGAGGAAATTACTTCTGGACATCTGTAACACACAGCTCTGCTTTTCTTATAACAGAAATGATCTGCAGTGTTCTGTTGTTAATCATCGCACTCATTTAAAAGTAAAAAGATTGATATTTTCCAAATCTCATCTTTGCAAGATTAAACCTTTCTAAAGTGGTTCGAGAGCAAATTATGGAGTCAACTTTACTTTTAATTCTCTTTAGAAAGTAAATTTACATTTGCTATAAATTTAAATCATTCTCATATTTGACCAGTTTTCCTCCATGAGGTATTTAATGGTCCTGTAAAGATTTACTTGACTTTTATTGCTCAGAGGTGGTTGGCAGGTGAAAAAAATAGTGGAAATAAAGCCTGGAACACCAAAGCCTCAGCACACAGCTCTTCATGGGGAAGCTGCCATTCGATGGAGACATGCCCCAAACCCAGGATGCACATTTGTGAGATCCCTGACTGTCCTGCCTGGCTGGGCTGTGAGCTGGGCATGCTGACAGCTCTCAGCCCAGCCTTGCAGATGTGCAGGAGGTACATGAACACTCTGGGAATGTAAATCCAGCTCTTCTTGCCAAATGATGTTCAGCATTGGAAACCCAGTAGGTGTTACAGAAGTGAACTGTGAAAGACCCTGTTGGCATAAGATGGTTCAGGGAGAAGAACATGATGCCTCAAGGTTTGAGCTTTTATATTTTTCACATTCTGTGCTGCTTTAGTGTGTAGTTCTGAGTTTCATATGAGGGGATGGTGAGCTCTGTGCACAGAGCAGGGAGACAAAACAATTCCTGCTCCAGCTGGGCACCAAGGACAAATGATCCAAATCTCAGCCCTAGAGCACAAACAACATGGAATGAAGAGAGAAAAACAAGCAGGGTGGGACTGCAGGGGCTAAAGCTGGGATGGGACAATGAACTGCAAGGTGCAAATGGAGCAGAACTGATCAAAGTGAGAGACCCCGTGCCCGGCCGTGCATTTTGGGGCCATTTTGGTTCATCTCAGGTGCAGCCCTGGCTGGGCTCTGGTGCTGCCCAAGGTGGATCCATTGAGGCCCTTTAATAAATCCCTGCTTTATTCTTTAGCTCTGCCCAGCCTCTGCTCTAGGGCAGCCTCTCAAGGCATCAAACAGAGCAGTGGGATGTAGGGAATGGTTCAGGTCTGGCACTGGGCACGTGTAGGAATGTGCCTCCTGTGGATGGAGTGACAAAACTATCCTTTGTCCCCTTAAAAAGGAAAGAAGCCCAGAAGTTTCCCTCCTTGATTGGGTGAAAAAGAGACCTCATAGGACCTGGGGGACTTCACCTCATACTCAAGCATGGCCAATTGGACAGGAGCCAAAAATTTCCCCTGAGCAATTTACTAGAAAAAGAAGAGAACAAAGAAATTAATCGCTTTTGTGAGGTGTTTTACCAGGGGCAGGAGGGCCTCTTGCACCTGGATTGTTTTTTCTCTGTAAAGAGTTTTGTTATTTTGCCTTTTATTAAAACCTTTTTGTTTCCAACACTACCACAGAAGCCATTCTACTGATTTTATGCCTCCAAAGGTAGCTGAGCTATCTTGGGTGAGAAATAGATCTCCAGGAGCTTATGAGACCTGGCTGGAGGAGGCTCCTATTTCTGGAACTCACCAGTCCCTTGAACTCACAGCTCACTTGAGCAGAGCTCACTTGGGAGTGCCTTGCCCTGAGTGAGCCTGTGTCACACGAAGGTGGCACACTGGTGGCACAGTGCTGCAGCACCAGGAACACAATAAAGCCTCTACTTTCACCTCCCTTCATACTGAGCTCAACAATCTAAAGTTTGTTTAAAGTTATGGTTTTTTTTTTCATTTTGCAGCATGATCAACTCAAAGACCAGAAGCATTGATATCCCAGAGATGTGTGGTGCTGCTCAGTGTGGTTCATTCTACACTCTCAGATGGAAAAACACTGCATGGGTTAATGGTATTAGTTCAGTTTATGGCTTCCAGAATGCTGCTGCTTTATAGTCTGTTTATGTCTTCTGAGAAAATACATAAGTAGTACAGTTAAAAAAAGTTAATCTCAATAGAGTCTTCTCCAAATGCATTCCTTTGGTGCCTGTGATTTACTCTGCAATCTGCTTCTCCTTGAGGGCACTGCTACTTCTTTGTTTAGTTTTGTTGTGTGCTACACCATTATTTTACAGAACATTAAATATCACCAAGAAAATATTAGGCCGGTGTAAATATAATCTTTGGAATGTGTCTTGTTATTCCTAATAGGGCACCTTGTGAATTTTCACCTGGGCTACACATCTATTTCACTTCAGCAGATGTTGCTGATACTCCTAGGGGTATTCTAACTTTCATAGCTTTATTTTCTCTCTGAGTAACCAGATGCCAGACCACAGAAACCCCAAATCCTGCTGAAATGTATATCTACTCCAGTGATCAGAATACAAATGAGGAATCTAATCTACCCCAGCAGGGCATCATTACAGATTGAAGACTGCAGGCAAAGCCCTAACTGGTGCTTACTTTGCATTTCTCCCAAATATATAACATGTTTGAAAAAGAATGATTCTGAAGTCTACACTCTGCTTGGCTCTGTCAAGGAATTGCTGAGTGACTTTTTCTTTATTTTCACTACCTGGCCAAAGGGTTTAATGGAGAGCTAGAACAAGTCCAGCAAACACAACTGGTGTGATCAGATCTTGAACACAAGAGGTTCACTGTGATGGGAAATTAAACAGGTTACACAACTTCCCTTCCTAAAGAAAAGCCTGGGAAATGAATAGATGTAGGGGGAGAGAATATAAGTAAATAAAGGTAGTGTAGAAAGTAATCTTACCCCCTAAAGAGTTGCAGCTGGGTTAATTATTAGGATTAGGAGCAGGCCTGATGTTAACAGGCCCCAGCTGTAGGCAATAAGAAGAGAGTTATAAAAGAGTGGATTGGGTAGATGAGGGCAACAGGAATCAGTTGGCTGCTGTGAGGACGAGGAAGAGTCAGTGCTAGAGGAGCTGACCACGAGAAACATCAAGGAGGTGTGAAACTCTAGCAATATGGAACCCTTGCAATGTGATGACAATGGAACTCTTGCACTATATTGGCAACAAATAGAAAGGGGATCTGAAATTTGCTAGGGATGCACAGAGCAAATGGATGTGTGCTCTTCCTCAAAACACAGGAGCCTGGGTTTGTTCAGGGCAACCATCAGATTTAAACCAAAGAACTCATGCAGCCAACGTGTTTGCTGCATGAAGGTGTGGAGATAAAAGGCTGAATGGCTTCAAAGAGGGATTACAGCAGCTCAGGGGACAGAGATTTAGTATTAACTGTCTAACACTCATATCTGTGTGCAAAATCTTGTACAAGACACTTCCTGGAAGCTGGGAAAGCATGACCCTAGCTATGATGTGTTCTTTTCCTAAACCTCCAGTCCTCCCTTCTCTTGGAATGAGATGTCAGAATAAGCTAAATGTGGCCTTGTGTGGCCAGTACATAATCAGGAAATCATTTATCACAGCATGGTTTGGGCTGAGAGGGACCTTAAAGCTCCTCCAGTGCCACCCCTGCCATGGGCAGGGACACCTTCCACTGTCCCAGGGTGCTCCAGCCTGGCCTTGGGCACTGCCAGGGATTCAAAACTTCTGTGGACAACCTGATCACATCAGCTCACGAGATTTCACATTTTCATGAGGCAGGGGAACTTCTGATACTAGTTTAAAAAGAACCTACAGAAATGTAAGAGAAGGAAAGACGGATAAAAAAAAAAAAAAAGATTAAATATTTGGCTGTTTTATTTCTTTTTGTTTGTGCAAAATTAGCAAGTATAATGCTTGACCAAGTTCACTTTTGATCTAGATAAGCACTGATGATCTTAATTTTTTAAAGGAAAAGGTACTTTGTACCAGGGATGTCAACAGAAGGCAAAAGATATGCTTCAATAATGCAGGATTTTGCCACAAAGTCTGCAGCCACAGATTTCCACCCAGGGAATGACCAAACACTGTGTGACACCATCACATCACAGCCAATTCCTGCAGTCAAGAGAGTAACAACGTGCTTGACTAACTTTCAAACTTAAATCACAGAAAATTAGAGGTAAAAAGGGAAAATTATATAAAACAGAGCAATTACTCACTTGTGTCAAAATTGGGCAATATTTTATGAAGTATCATTGAATTGAAATTATTTTTTTTTCCAGTTGTTTTAGCATTTGCTGATTTGTTTGAGATTCTACATACGTGATTTTACTTTAAAAAATAAAATAGTGCCTGGAAAAATCTCATCCATTGTGAACAACTGCAACTATAAACTAAGGTTTGTACCTTTTTTGTAACCTTGTTTTTAAAATATGTCTTGATCATATTTAACGAAATATGTTTAAATTAAATGCCCAAACATCTGTATTAGAATATCAGAGTTATTCCAACTTCTGAAGAGTTGAAGGTTTATAATACCTTTCAATCAGTTTGGGAAAGAAAGATACATTTTAGCTGATATTGATATTTAGGGGATAGTAGGCTGGAATTTGAGCATTTTGTTTATCAGTAAAATTAGCCAATCTAAAAGAAAATATAAAGGATAGATAATATATTCTGTCAAGTTGTGGGTTGGGGAATAAGAGTTAAAAACCAAAATACCAGCCAGGACAAAGATCATAGAGAGCCCCTGACTTACACATAGCACTCTTAAATTACAAAACATTACAAATGGTTTATTGAAGCTAATATTTTATTAAATGGAAGCAGTAATTCCCATGGTGTTAGCAACTTAAAAGAAGAATTGCAGGGGATAGGAAAATCCAACCAAACTTGAATTTAACTTGCTCAGAAATATAGTACTACTTGAATGATAGTACTCTTAACAATATCCTGAATATATTTATGTCTTTAGCATGTCACAATGTCCAAAATCAGTATTATTTCAGCAAAGAGACTGGCAGTTATAGGGATTTTAAGAGTATTATGGAGAAAATTCTAGCATTGAAAATAGATTATCACCAAAACTTCCACCAAAAAAATTAAGCAGATCTCTGGGAGATATTTTGCCTTTATACAAAATAATCTTTCATTCATTTTGTGAATAAAGGCAAAAAAACATCTTCAAACCCATTGAAATGTTCATTAAGAGGATACCACTAACGTCACAGTATCACTAAGAATTCTGGGTTTCTTCTAATATGTTCTACATCTAAAATAATTTGATTTTTAATTCCAGTAGAAGCCTAGAAGAGTTTGAACTGATCTGTTTTCCACACCCAGTTCAGGTTTTAGTTACTACATTTAAACCCAAGACACCTGAACAAATTTAAAATTTGACTTCTAGTGCTAAAAGCAAAGCACACAAAAGTGCTCCAGTGCACCCAACATGGTGGTGGGGGGAAAGAAGAACTCCTCAGCTTTAAAGAATAGTTCAAGCATTCTCTTTAGCAGTCTGAAGGGAAAGCTTTCCATAAAAAGATTAAAGAGCAAGAAGGACATTGGAGGAAGATCTTTCGTCCACTTGGACATGACAGATGATATACCATGTGCCAGTAAAATAAATAATTCCTAGCAGGGGGAATACACTGAACAGCTGAGCAACAGAGATGTAACTTATCCTGTCAGATCCTGGGAGTAAGACAAGGAATTAAGAGTCCTGAAATAGTAAAGGGAACAGACAGAAGCAGTTAAGGATTCCACTGAGTGACGCCACTGTCAGACCCTCTGAAGACAAATGCGCCATCTCAGATGAAAGTATTATTGTTATGAATTTTATTGCCTAATAAAGGCTACAGAGATGGCAATTTATAAATTATTTAGCTGTTCTGCATTTTAACAGCTTCAGTTTTCTTATGATATCTTCATCTTAATCGATGCAGAAGCCATGAGTTACAGCTGCCCTCCCAGTCAAAGGCAGCTCTGTAGGATGGGCTTTGTTACACTGGGCAGAGACTCCAGGCTGTCCCTGAGCTCAGGAGGACAACTGTGTGCCTCACATGGCTTTAGACCTGCTTTTTACTGGAACTCAGCATCACACTGGCCTTCAAAAGCCAGACAAATGCTTGGACACCTTTTGGTGCAGGTCTGTTGGTGTTTTGTTGGCACACATCTATTGTAAATGCACAGCGAGCCCCGTGGCAGGGAAGAATGATGCCTCTGACTCCCTCTAATCAGAAGGCTGATTTATTACTTTATTATACTATATTATATTAAAAAATACTATACTATACTAAAGAATACAGAAAGGATACTTACAGAAGACTAAGAGATAATAATGAAAACTTGTGACTCTCTCCATGGTCCTGACAGTGCTTGGCCCTGATGGGCCAAAGAGTGAAAACAACTCCCAGCAGAATGCAATGGAACAATCCCCTGTGGGTAAACAATCTCCAAACACATTGCACATGAGCACAACACAGGAGAAGCAAATGAGATAAGAATTGTTTTCCTTTTCTCTGAGGCTTCTCAGCTTCCCAGGAGAAGAACCCTGGGTGAAGGGAATAATGTTCAGGGAATGTGAATGTGACACACTTCAGCCTCTGACACTGTCCCCAGTGACATTAAATGTGTAGTGTTAGTTTGGATGTGCTTGTCCTTAGCACAAACATTCTCATTATTAAATATTTCAGATAAGACTTGGATTTTTAGGTATTTATTCTAATTCTTTTTAATCAGAAAATATGCAGGGAAGGTTTTATTTGTTTAATTTGTCACCAGATTTTAAAAAAATTATTTTAAACTTTCCTTCAACTTCCCTTTTACCCTCAAGGCTACTTTTTCTGAGTATGTCATGCCACATTTCTCTTCTGAACAAAAATTACAATTTCTACTTTTCCCATTCTTACCATCACAAATACAATTACTTTTAATAAAATATATTCTTATCCTTGATATCTGATCTATCCTCAAAACAATTATAATATTCACTTAGAACATTTCTGGCCTTTGAAATTAGATGTATAAAATAAATTTTATTTACTGGCTTTCTTATAAACATATTCTTTTCCTTTAGCTGTAGATACCATATATACAATATTTTCTCAATGCAAAACATTTTAAAAAATGAACAAAATCTCTTTTATCTGTACTTTTTAAAGGCACACCCAGGAATGTAAATGGCATAGAACACCAGTTTGGGGTGTAGATTTTGACATCCAGTGAACACAAGTTTAAGAGCATGCAGGAGCTGGTCCCAGACACTTGTCCCAAAGACAGGTGGGAAATTAATCACCAGCAATTAAATCTATAAATGACAGTTTAGTGAAGAGAACAATTAATAATACACATCCTTTTGTGGTTATTCAGGTCCTGACCCAGTCAGTTTTGCTGTAGGATCAGGAAAAAGTTGCTTACTCTGTGCTGATTGTTGCTGACACCAATTTTTCCAGTTTTAATTGTTGGATTACTCCTTCTTCTTGCACCAAATGCTTTCAGCTCTCAGAGCTGAGCCCAGCCTTGGCCCAGGCAGGCAGGGGACCAGGCAGCCCAGCCAGATCTGCTCCATGTGCACATCACTCTGTTCCATTTGCAACTAAAATGTTCCCCAAATGTTTCTTTTTGTGCAGCCTGGCAGCACCATATGTGTTTCAGGACAGTGATAATGACAAGCAACTGTAAAAATCCCCCAAAGCTACATTTAACACAAACAGTGATGTTTTATTTATTTCATTATAGCTGTGGAACCAAAATGAGGAGTTTGAGCTTTGTTATCACTTGGGTGAGGGGTGAGTGGAAGTGATTGGGTACCACCCCAGGCCTGACATGATTCCAACTCCTAACTTGACATGATTCTAACTCTAACTAAGCAAACCAGCTGCAGTTTGAAACATAAGGACACTGCTCTCTGGAATGTTCCATCCTCCACAATGAGCACTTGCACACTTGGATGCTTTTCCCAATTAAATAAAAAAGGAACATGTTTGAAGCAAAGAACTCATCCTCATGAAATGGCTTTGACCCTACCAGCAATACCAAATGGATTTACTTTCCCAAATATTCATCTCTTGAGGATTTAGTTTCCTTTCAGGCATCTTCACTTACAGATGCCTCAGAGGTGACAAAGTCCCACTGTATTCTTGGCCAGAAAATGATCTGTAGATGGCTTGACAGTGCATTTGAAAACCTTCTGTCATCAGCAATTCCCTGTTGGAATTGGAGGTGAAATACTTCATGTCAAGAGTAGTGTCACTCAGCAATTGTTCACATGAGACTTGTGTTATGACCTCTTTATGTTGTAAAGGAAAACTGGATATTCTATTAACAGCCAGGAGAGGAGCTGATCAAAAGCCTTCTTAGGTCACCAGAATCACCTATATCTGATTTTTTCTGCTGCTTCAAGGACATATTCACACAGAAGATGGAATCCAAAATCTGTACAGCGAGGAAAAGTTTAATTAATTATTTCTCCCTCCTGACGCAGGCAGGAAGGTTGAACCTCAGGTGGCTGTGGTACAAAGAGTCCCTCTAAAAGCACTCCTTTGGTATTTCTCAGATCTGCTCCTGAGTTTTTGTCATAAACTTGCATCTCAGCCCTTCAGTTGAGGCCAGGGGTGGTTAATAATGCAGTGCACAGCTGCCCTGCTGAGCAGGAGCTGTTTGCAATCCGTGTCCACCCCACATGCCAAGGTTTGTGATGAAGAACTGCTTTTTGTGAATGGCAGCCACGACTCCAGTGGAAATTTGGGTTAAATATGTGAATGTGTGCACATCAAGGTGAGCATGAAGATGGAAAAATAAAGACATGCTTAGAAAATGAAATTAATAGAATCACAGAATATCCTGAGTTTGAAGGGACCCACAAGGATCATTGAGATCCAGCTCCTGGCCCTGCACAGGGCTGCCCCAAGAATCACATTTATATTACCAGAAAATGACAGAATGGTACAAAATTGAAAAGATAATTACCTTGTGCCACAAAAGACCCCACAGCAATACATATTAATATTTCCTTTAAAGATTTTACAACTAGAAGTGCATGTTTAGAGATTCACACCTGTATTTTAAATACCTCTGACATTGTGGAACTGTAGTTACATAAACTGTGAGTTACTGTTCTGCAAAGATCAGTTTTACTAAGTTGGTCTCATGCATACAGCAATTCCTTAATAATAGAATTTTTTATATCTAGTAGAGGCATTTATGGCAGATGTTTAATGCTAAATTACCACAAGTCTTCATTGCCAACTGTTAGGAAGTAGATAACAAATTTGACATGCTCCTTAAAAAAAAGACACTTCAGGAAATCAGGAGCATCTCTTTCTTTCTTTTAGGAAAATTTATTTTGTTGCCTTATGTATTCCTTCCCCCGAATGATTTTTTTTTTCCTTTACTGCTTCCTTCTCATGGATCCCTAAGCAAACAATTATGGCTTTTTCAAAGCAGTTTCTTTCTTTTGTTTTCTAAACCCTCTGCAATTTGGAAATGCATAAGGAAAGTGCTGGGAGCAGGCAGGCCACCATAAATTCCCTGCTGCTGTTTTTTGTGAGTCCATCACCAGCACAGATCCTGTCATTGATCTGCATGTGTGCAGCTCCACTGAAATCAATGGAGACTGCTGCAGGAAAAAAGGAATCAAAGGCAGGAACTGGCTGCTAATGAACAGCCCTGAGGTCTGTCACAGCTCCCATTAGCAAAACCAGCTCTGCAGAGAGCTCCCCACACACAGCTCACTGCCAGGCAGGATTGCTGTGGGAATATGGGCATGTCAGCCCTTGGCACCAGCAAAATTCTGCTTTTTCCCCCCAGTTCTCCTCCCAGAGATGAAACATGGGTTTGTTATTTTGCTCTCCTTTCTCAAAGAAAGGCACCTCCTCATTCCTGGCTGAGCTCAGGGAGGAACATCCTTGGAATGGCCATCAGAGGTGGAAGAGAATTTCGAGGAACAGGAAGGAACATCCAGGCAATCTCTTCCTGAACAGACCACAGTGGAAAAACAACCCTGGAACTGCATTTCATTTTTACCTGGGGTACTGGGAGGTGTCCCTGTTCATGGCAGGGGCTGGAACAGGATGAGATCCTTCAATCCAAACCCTTCTATGATTCTTCAATTTACATTATAATTTACATTATGATTCACATCCCACTAGTTCTGACCTGTCACAATTCTTAGGGGAAGCCAAGACTGTAACTGAAAGTTAATTCAACATTTTAGAAACTCCTGCTCAATTTCTGCAATTCCATTGCATGAATTAAAGGCACAGGTAGCCAAAAGGAAATTTTCCAAATTCTCAGGGAGGGAGAATAAGCCCATTAATTTTGTTACTACTTCATCTTACTCCACAATCTACCTTGCCCATAATTAACTTTAAAATAATTTAAACAATATATAATGACCTAACTGATCTCTAGTGATCTAAAGGATCAAGAAACAGAGTTTTACTGGTTGCCTAACCAGTGTGACTGATATGAAATCTGCCAATGCCACTGATAAAACCAGACACAGAAAATAGATTTAAGCAGCTCTAAAGCTATCATTTGTTCTTCTAAATATATTAAAAAATGCTTCAATAACAAGAATTCTACATACATTCAGAATCTACAGAAAGCAACTTATAAATTTTTAACAGATTCTTTATTTTAAATTCTTTAAATTAAAAAAAAAAGGTTTTTAAGCATAGAACCACACTCTTGACTATGTCATATTAGACAACAACACTGTGAAATATGAGAAGGCATCATGAAATTTGATGGTATCAGTGATTCCTAGTGGAAAACAGTAAATTCTCCTTGAACAAAGATAACCTGGATTTACACCAGAACAACAAAAAACCATCAGATATTTGTCGAGACATCCAGGAGGAGCACTTATAATACAATGGTACTGGAAAAGCATGGTCACTTGCTAATCCCACAAGATATGTTCAGAGAATGTGAAATATTACTCATGCATTTTCACAATGTTTGTATTTTTACAGACCCCTTGAATAAAACATAGGCAAAACTGAAGGCAACTGGAATTTACCACTGACTTGGAAAAAAAATGGGAATCCATTCTATGTCTAAAACCCACAACATAAAAATATTTCTGTGTTTCTACTTGCCTGTTTATTTTTAATTACCCTTATTGAACGTTTCTGCACAGAAGAAATGCTGCAATAATCTCTTCAATATTGATGAACTTTTCCAAGGCCATCAGAGAACGCAGAGTGGCTGAAGTGGCACTGACCTTCCATCTGCTTCCAAAAGGGCACCCCCACTCTGGAGCTGCCACCCATTCACCACGCCAGAAGCTGCATGGCATGAAGGGCCACTTGTGCAAATAATAGAAAATGTTGGGGATTTCAGTGTGATAATGATTCTTCTGAAGCATATTGTTCAAATGAATTAAATATTCAGAATAATTGGACACTCTAAATTGGAATTTTGATTCTTAGCAGCTTCCTACACTAAGTTCGTAATTCTTTGGGTTTGTACAAGGTTAAATAAAAAATGTACAAGGTTAAATAAAAAAAAATAAAAGCACACTGTGATGGTGTTTGTAGGGGTTTTAGGATGAGGGAAGAGACGAGAATGTTGACTCCATGTTTCAGAAGGCTGATTTATTATTTTATGGTATATATTATATTAAAACTATACTAAAAGAATAGAAGAAAGGATTTCATCAGAAGGCTGGCTAAGAATAGAAAAAGAAAGGATGGATAACAAAGGTTTGTGACTGACTGAGACAGTCTGGACAGCTGGGCTGTGATTGGCCATTAATTAGAAACAACCACATGAGCCCAATCCCAGATGCACCTGTTGCATCCCACAGCAGCAGATAACCATTGTTTGCATTTTGTTCCTGAGGCCTCTCAGCTTCTCAGGAGAAAAAAATCCCAAGGAAAGGATTTTCCATAAAAGGTGGCTGTGACAGCACATATAAAATGCAAATATTTCCTAGAAATAAAGCGCTATGCAGGTGAGAGTTTCAGCTTTGCTCTGTATTTACATACTCTATGTAAGTTGGAGAAATGGATAGTTGGCATCAAGTGACAGAAAAAGTCTTAAGGAAATCTGTATACCCTTTGTGCAATGAAGCATGAAGTAATTGCACTGAAAATAGTCTCTGATCCTGCAGACCTTCCATTTCCCCAGCACAACTTCCAAATAATTCGCTTTCACGTGAGTGGAAACCAGAGGAGCTTGGAAATGAAGGTTCACCCAGCCAGTCTGGGAAGTGGATTTCATAACTGCTCACCACACAGATTATCCAGTTTCATTTCTGGTTTTATAGTGAAAATAGAAAATTGGCTTTGATCAAATACCGTAATTTGATAATCTGCATAAAAATGCTTCAGGTATGAAATGTGTCTGGAAGTATCTGTGATCATGGGATATCAACACCCTTTAATCCAAAGGCAATTTATCTGGCAGGTGTAAAGAAACTTTGTCTCCATCAAGGTGATTCCTGCTGTCAGTTTTGGTTGTGGATCTGGGCTGTGTCACTGCTCCAGGAATTTCCAATGGACATTACCAGGTAATACTGTATCCCCTAAACTACAATTGCTAAAGATAATTATCCTCTCCTATATCATTTATTCCACAGAGAGGCAAAACCATCTGAAGGAGGGCATGAGAGAGTGTCAGAGGGATAAAAAACCAAACAAGTTTTTGCTTCCCCTCAGTGGTGCAGGCAGATGGATGTCACACTGCCTTCAGAATTCCAAAGAATCTCAGTTATTAGCAGAAATATTTTTTTTTTTTTTTTTTTTAAGTCTTGTCTTTCTCCTCACACAGCATTTAAATTATAGATTCTGTTGTGGTGGAAGAACAAGAAGGAAAATCCCAGTTACAGACCAGAAATTGGCTGTGAATTCATTCACACAGGAGAGAAGTCAAACCCTGCTTGTTCCTCACGTGGTGCTGGCACTGCCTGGAAGAGCAGGTGTGGGGGCACCATTGTATTGGTTGTACCAACCCAGTTGTGGGTTTCTCTGGGGCTGCATTGAAGGCACTTGAGGTAGTTCATGTTCAGACTCAGGTGTTCATTATTTCTTATCAGTAAAACAGTCTCACTGCTGTGAGCTCAGCAGCTTTTCATTAGAAGGCACAAAATGGCCAACAACCTCTTGTTCCAAGGTATTTAAGACTAAACTGTCCAATTAAGAACTGACACCTGGATTATTTTCCCTTTTAACCCAATAACTGATCCCACAGAGCCCACAATGGGGACTTTTCTGCCCAATTACAAAATGCCATCCAAACCCATGGAGAAGGAGGAAGAAGAAGCATGAAGAAGAAACCCAGGACAGCACCCTGTGCCCTCCATCTTGCTTCCATCCACAGGACACTAAAAATCCCAAAACCTCAATTTCTCACCAAGTGATACAACTACACTGCTCTCTATAATCTATTCCACACTTTTGTGGGTTCCAGTCTATCTTGAAGTCTGGGAAACTTTCTCCATGAGTGAGGGTCAAAGTCAGAGCTGCCCTGGGGGTCAGGGCACCCCAGAGCAGACACAGAAATATTCCCTGTGTGCCCTGGGTTTGCACAAGCAGGCACAGGGATTCCACTTCATGGAACAACAGTTAAATACACCTTTGCTGATCCTGCCACAGAGCAAGTGCACTCAGCAAGAGCTGAGTTAGAAGTTCTAAATGGCAATAATATTGTTCCCGGGGAGCAAACACATCATCATCATCCTCTAGCTGTGCTGCCTCTTGCTTTCTTTCCAAGCTTTGCTTTCTGTCAGGCTGATGTGAGTACAGCTACACTGCAGCAAGAGCAGTCACTTAGCAACTTCACTGTGCCCACTTGGGAGAGGAGTGTTTCCAGGGAAAAGTTGCCTATTGATCCAAAAGAGCTCCCAGTGACTCTGCTGTGCACGCAGATAAGGGCGAGCTTGGCAGGGTGATTTATACAGATGATTGATAGATATGCCTGGAATGGATGTGAACGTGTCACTTAAACCCTCCAAAAATAGAGTCATTAAAAATGAAAACCAAACATTTTTGACACTTCTTCAGCATTTAAATAAGTTGATAAGAGATGAAGTACTCAAGGGACAGGAAAATTTGAGGAATGGCGCATTTCTCATTGTAGAATCGCAGAATGGTGGGGGTTAGAAAGGGACCTTAAATCCCATCCAGTGCCACCCCTGCCATGGCAGGGACACCTCCCACTGTCCCAGGCTGCTCCAGCCCCAGTGTCCAACCTGGCCTTGGGCACTGCCAGGGATCCAGGGGCAGCCCCAGCTGCTCTGGGCACCCTGTGCCAGGGCTGTGCAGTGCTCCCATTCCAAAGAGGCAGAAATTTGATATTTGACCCCCTTGTGTTGCTAATAACTCTTCCCTTGACCCAAACCCTAAACTCCACCCCTGTGATACCCAATAAAAGCCCCACAACCCTGCCTTTACCCAGACGTTTGTCTTCATCCCTCTCCTCATCCCCAAAGTAATAAATGGATTCTTGAGTTTTATGAAATGAGGACTCATTTTGTTTCCATGCCCAGCACCAGCAGCTGCACTCTCCCTGGACATGATGGGCTCTGTTGCAATGTGACACAACACAGGGCCTGCCCACCCTGCCAGGGAACAATTCCTCATTGCCAAGATCCCACCCAGCCCTGCCCTCTGGCACTGGCAGCCATTCCCTGGCTCCTGTCCCTCCACTGTCTGATGAAAAATCCATCTCTGGCTTCCTTGCAGACCCTGAGAGGAGCTGTGGGGTCTCCACACAACTTCTCCTGTCCAGGCTGAGCATCCCCAGCTCTCCCAGCCTGGCTCCACAGGAGAGGGGCTCCATCCCCTCAGAAACTTCAGGGCCTCCTCTGGGCTCTCTGAGCAGCTCCAGGTCCCTCCTGTGCTGGGCTTCCCAGGGCTGGGGCAGCTCTGCAGGTGGGGTCTCACCTGAGGGGCACAACCCCCAGTCTCAATGTGCTGCTCACGCTGCCTTTAATGCTCCCATTTCAATTCTTCCTGAGCATCAAGATCCAGCAACAGGACAAGAGCCACGGGCAGGGCCTGAGCCCAGCCCAGTCTGTCCCTGTCTGTCTGTCCCTGTGTCCCTGTCTGTCTGTCCCTGTGTGCAGAGGGCAGAGCAGGCCCAGGCTCTGCTCCAGGCCCAGCCATGGCCCCAGAGCCACGGGCAGGGCCTGAGCCCAGGAGCTGCCCCTGCCCATGCCCAGAGCTTCTGCCCTGGGCAGTGCCCAGCCCTGAGCAGATGGTGCAGAGATAGAACTGCAACTGGCCCCTGGCTGGGTAATAATTAGCACAGACTTCATGTATTACAGAAGGCTGATCAATTATAATCTTTATTAACAAACCCACTGCTCTTTTATAGACAGTTGAAATACAGGTGCACCAAACTGATCCTCCTATCCAAACACCATCACCACTGGCTAATTAAGAAACCATCTTTTGGTAAACAAATCTCCATAACACATCCCACATGTTCACAACAACAGGGACAGCAAGTGAAGGTTGTTGTCTCATATATCAAGGGTTTTCTTCTCATTATGGTGCAAGGATTTCATCCTGCCAGAGTTTCGTGCCTCCTCGATGTCTCACATAGGCAGCTCCTCCAAGCTCTGACTGTTCCTGATCCTTGCAATAATCATCATCTGACTTCTCTAAGCTCTGACTGTTCCTGGTCCTTGCAGTAATCATCATCTGACTCCTCATCCCACCAATCCCCTCTTTTACACCACTGTTCTTATTGGCTACAGATGTGGCCTGTTAAGAACAAGCCTGCTCCCAATCTTTAGTAATTGGTCCAGCTGCAACTCGTTGGGGGATAAGACTACATTCTACACCATCTTCATTTACCCATACTGCATCCCCTACAGAAGGAAAGAATTGTTTCTCATTCTTTTCTCTCATCTCATGGCCTATCCCAGAATGATGCCTGTGCCTGGGAAATTGTGTTTCTCTCTGTAGCCAGAGCTCTGCTGCCACACACAGAGGCTGTGCAGGCTCCTCCCTGGGGACATTGCAGGGACACACGGACACACTGCTGTGCCCTGGGCTCTGGGATGGCCCTGCTGGAGCAGGGAGCTGCCACCAGAGCAGCCCCTCCAGCCTCACCCATCCTGGGGTTCTTGAGATGTGTCTTATCTACCTAGAGGGCAGAACGACATGCAGAGCATAAACCCCAAAATTAAGTTGACAAAACTCAACTTTTCAATGCTCTAAACAGCAGCTGCTGCTGGGGAAGCTGAACAAAGCAGGGTGATCCTCTGCCAACCTTCTGGTATGAAGCTGTGGTGGAACTGCAGTCATGGAAGGGCTTGAGGTGAATCAGGATCTCAGGGAAAGAAGATTCATGTGGGAAAAGCCAAACAGAACTATGTCCATGCTGTGCTTACTTGGCTTTCCTCATTATCTCTGTGGAATGCAAGAACCCCCTTTGCCTCTGCACATGTACAATTTTATACATTCACCTCTAGATGGGTATTTTATGACATAAAATCACATAACATTATGTATTATATAAAATAAATAAAAAGCAAAGCACCATGGCTGAAATTTGACAAACAGAAGTGACTGCTTTAATAGCACCATGCTTTTGCACCCTGTGGTATTTCTATTTGCATATTGATGAAGCTGAAGGTCAGATGCCACTAATTACAACCTGTTCACTCTGTCCAACATCCCACCACCAAATACTCAGGAGTGGACCTCTTAATGCCATTATGCAAATGATACTTAAGTACAGAAATAAATTCAAAATAGTGGCATCAAAAGCAGCATGTTAGCAGGAGGTAAATTAATAAATATATTCAAGAAATTGAAATTAAAAATTATTATGCAACATGAGATTAATCATTACTGGATGGTATGTAAAAAGAATGATTTTTTTTCTCCCTGGTGTAACAGAATAAAACATCCAGTATCTTGGCAGGATGAATTACCCAACATTGCAGCATGGGTCTGATAGAGGATATGTTGAAGCAAAAGTAAAGAACTATCTTGATGTGTAGAAAAGTGAAGAACTGATTTCAAATTATTTGAAAATTTTTTGAATTTACGTAAAAAACCTCTAAGAAACCACCTAAAAGAAACCCCCCCAAAAAGCAAAATCCCACAACATCCCACAGTATAGCAGCTTGGTACTGGAGACAATAAATAATATGATTTCTACAAATAATTGCTAATATAAATAGTAAGTAAATTGTTGTTTACCACTAAAAGTTATGTAACTTTCAGATGTAACACCATGGCATAAAAAAAGTGATTATTATTTCTTTGGTGTAGAATGTGAAAAGAAATTAACCCTTTTTTCTACCATCCCTTTTTCTATAAAGAATGGGAGCGTAAACAACTGCACAGCTTGCAAGAGAAGATCCCATATGAAAAACATCCCTGGAAACAAGCACGGAATTCAGACAATCCAGCATTTCCAGCACTTGCTGAGAAGGAGAAGGGAGGGAACACACTTTTTGTCTCCTCTGGGGGAGCAGTGATAAATGCAAGGCTGCAAAGACAAAGCTGTGTGGGAAGGAAGGAAGCCCTGAGGTCGTGGGTGAGGTTTCCACTGTGGGGAATGTGATGGAGGTGCAAGGAAAGGCACAGCTCAGCATCTGCAGGACAGAAGAGCAGATTTATCCTGCAGCAAAACCCAGCAGGAATTTTAGTGATGTGCAGGATGGGGCTAGGGAAGGGTGCAGGGTGTCTGTGCTGCTGGATTCCATCACATGGGAAGGGAAAAATGAGTTACAACTGAGAACTGGCAAAACTCAGAGAAGCAGAACAGAGAGTGGGAGATGATGGAGGAGAAAACAAAGTGCAAAGTGGTGACTGGGTAAAACACTCGGGGAAGAGCCTGAAGGCAGCTGAGGGAAAAAATAGACTGCCAGGAGAAAAACAAGTGTGAAGTTAGAGAGCAATGCAAAGAGTCAGGCCACAAAGTAAAAGGATTGATCTGCAACAGATCAATCTGGCCTTAGTCCTTTGCCCCAGTGTAAAATATAAAGGGGAGCAAACAAAAAAAAATATATATATAAAGGATGGCTCTCCCCACAAAACAACTGTCAGTCAAACCAGGAGAAACATCCACTCTGTTTACATAAATTAAAGGCCAGTTGTGCAGGAGCTTTATCTGCTATGAAAACTTTAGGCTTTAAAAATTTTATCTCCTGTTCCAGTGTCTTTCATAAGAAAGTTTTATTCATTTTCTTGCACCAAGGCTTTCTTCTATGGTTGCTTGTAAATAAATGTTCAATAAATGTTCAAAATAAACCTTTACAATGATAAAAGTTGTCAGCAGAACAGAAGCCAAGTGCCATGACAAGAGACCTATGGACTGAAGGGTGGGAGGGGGAATATCCCCACAGCTGGAATTCACAATATATCAAACTATTTTTAACATTTGTGTTAAAGCAAGGGGAAAGGCAAATGCTACAGGAAAAACTGGGGACAATGCAAGAATGCTCTCAGCGTCTTGATACATGTCAAGAAAGATCACCAGCATTTCTCGGGGATAAATTTCTCCCAGAGTAGAAATCTGTCAGAGCAGTTTCCAAAATCGGGAAGGGCACACAGTGCTATGTAAATCTTTGTTTCTAAAGGTAGGAAACAAAGCAGATTATTTTAGAGTATCCTGCAGAAGATGGTGGAATAATAAATCACCATGTCTGGATCCTGAATTCTGTAATATTTACCCAAGCAATCTTACACCTATTTCTCAAAAATACTTTATCAATAAGGAAAAAAAAAAAAAAACAACCAAAAACCCACCCCACTCTAAGATTTTAGTGTAGGAACTCAGCAATTTACCCAATAATGTCTTTGTCCATTTCCTACTTGATACTTCAGTCTTACACCTCTTTTTTCTTTTATCAGTTCCTTTGGATGGAAGACTCAACAAAGTCCTTAGGAACTAACTACAATTTGTATTCTCCTTCCCTACTATGTTTGCCTTTCTGTGGTATGTAAACCCTTTTAAGTTAATGAAATTATTCTTGCTTTGTTTTTGTCTTTCATTTTATTCAGTGCAAGACAACTAGAAAGGCACACTTAATGTAATTCCTTTTATAATAATCAAGGGAAAAAAGTGAAAATTTATTTCCACGGGTTTTGTTTTCGTAAGTTTGTTGTATTAAACCTACTTAAATAGCTGTTATTTTGTTATCAGACTACCAGAATAAAGTAGAAAAAGTGTTTAATTAACAAACATGATCAACATTTTAGGACTGATAATGTGGAGGCTTTAAAATAATGAGCAAAAATAAAAGCACAAAGTCATAAAAGATAAGACTTAGCAGTATGGTTTTAATAAAATAGACTTTTCTGGTTTTCATCTAATTCCATCTGGTTTCAATCTTAAGAGGTTTTCACTGCAGCAATACATTAGATTGAGTATTATGGTACAAAAATCTGTCAGAGGAAAGGTTTCCCCTCATGGTGTAAGAGAACTGAATAATCAAGCACTTCTACTATCAGACCTGCAATAATAATTTCAACATTTGTTCTTCTCTTGAGCAAGGACTCATTTCCAAAACCTTTAGCAGCGAATTTTACCTGCACCAGCCCATAGCTTTGGTTTACCCAAGGCAGGGATGTTTGAGCTGCTCCCCTGCAGCACACACACACTTTTGCCTGTGCTGAGATGAGCAACAATCAAATAAATGTGAACAGGGTTTGTCTTCCCTGGCAGAACAGATTAATGTTAGCAAAAGTCACCTTTCCTACAGAAGGTTTATGTGGACTTCAGAATGATCTGAATGCCTTCAGCTGCTTTCCCCACATTTTTGCATGATTTTCCCACAATCATAAGGCTGCTTCTTCTCCAAAACCCTCAGGAAAGAAAATCTTGCCAATATTTGTAGGTATTCCTGTGGCTTATTAGAAATAATCTCAAGGAATTTACATAAGGATTTTTTTAAAGACTTCTGGACATGAGAGTGGCTGAACATACCCAAAACACCTCTAATTAATATGCTGAGAGACAAATAAATCCTTTGATGACATCCCAGTCCCTGAAAGGAGCCTGCAAGAGAAATGGAGTGGGACTATTTACAAGGAACTGCAGTGGCAGAACCCAGGGAATGGCTCCCAGTGACAGAGGGCAGGGCTGGGTGGGATCTTGGGAATGAGGAATTGTTCCCTGGCAGGGTGGGCAGGCCCTGGCACAGGGTGCCCAGAGCAGCTGGGGCTGCCCCTGGATCCCTGGCAGTGCCCAAGGCCAGGCTGGACACTGGGGCTGGAGCAGCCTGGGACAGTGGGAGGTGTCCCTGCCATGGCTGGGGTGGCACTGGATAAACTTTGAGGCTTTTCCCCACCCAAACCATTCTGTGATTCCATGAAAACACATCATGTCCCTCCCAAGCGGAGAACCAAGGCAGACCTGAGTATATTTGTGCATTTGGAACTACAAATACACTGTCCTAGCCCAAACCTGATGAGCACAGAGCTATTCAAGAGTTGCACCCCCAAACTTGTGACCTGCTTTGTGTCTCATTTTCTTTTCTTTTGCCAGCCAAGTACCTCCACTTTATCATGTTCACTCTTTGTCAATCAATCAGTCAACCAACCAACCAATGCCCCTGCCTTGCTGGTGCCCCAGTGGAGCTCACCCACCCAGGCACTTCAGGAGCTCCTCAATAACTCCCCTCATAACCCAGCAGGTTTTAGCACAGCTTTTTTCCTTCTCCTTTAACAAGTCATTCCCACTGTATGCAAACCGGAAAAATAAAAGTCTTAGTAGGAAAGAGGAAGTAGCTGGAATCTTGAAGTGTGAGTGTGCTGGTGTTAGAGCACAAAGTTGCTGTGCTGAGCCCTAATGAATACCCAAGGCAATAAATAACTTAATCTGTAACAAGAAAACACTAGAATATTCACAGAATAGTCACAGAATATTTACAGAACTGATCCACTGACATGCAATTCATTAATTGTCTCCATTTGATCTCTTCAGACCCTGTAATTGTCTGCAGATGGAATGTCACAGTGAGGCACACAGCAATGGCAGAGGTTACACCTGAGAGCTGGTTATGCCAGCTGACACCAACATCCACAGAGCCACTGAGGCTGCAAACACCTCAGCAGCAGAATCCAGCCTTTGAGCCAGCAGCACTTTGTTCCCCAGCCCTGAGTGCCACATCCAGCTGTTCTTGGACACCTCCAGGGATGGGCACTCCAAACCTCCCTGGGCACCCCCTGCCCAAGCCTGACCCCCCTTTCCACTGTTAATGTTAAGAGCACACAGACATAAACACAATCTCTCTTTTTCTCAGTAACTCTGGCAACTCACACTATTATTTCAAACCACAGTTGTAATTCAGAATAAATTTCTATGCATCAGCTGGAAGCAGCCTAAGCAGAGTGATTTCAGACAGCTTAGTAAGGACTTTTATTTGGTGGTAATAACAGCAATGTAGGCCTTGGAGGCTTAGCACTGAAAGAAGGTAGAAAGTGTTTTCTGGTGTATAACAGGATCATTTAAAGCAGCATTGTGATGGCCTCGGTGAGTAACACTTTGCAAAGGTCTCGTGGTGTAAAAATATCAAAGATACTGATTATATGAGCTGAAAGGCACTAAAGGACCAAGCTCCCTTGAGGAGCATACAAAGAACATTACAACTACCTGTCACTGAAACAGCTCTGTTACTATTTTCCTGTGCCTTTGAAATTGAAATTATTTACATAACATTTAAGATTTCCACTTTTATAACAGGGCTAACAAGAAGCACACAGGCATTACAACATTATCCAACAATGCCAGCTGCAAATTAGCACTACAAGCTCCAAGAAAGCTAAAAAGAAACCCTTTCTTTTAACTTGGAAGTAAAAAGTTCATTTGACTTTACACTTTCTGATTGAAGACACTCTCTGTTCTCAAGTGGATATAAGGTACAAAATTATTTTAAGAGGTGATGTTAGGCACTAAACACAAGCAGGTGCACCGGAATAAGAGGCAAGACTGGGGGATTTTTTTTTTAAAGTTTGCTAGATAACTTTATTTGTTTTCTTTCTTTTGTACGGTGTAATTACATGTCTTTAGTATGAATGTACAGGTCACTCAGTCCTGTTGTTGAACAGAACCCCCTCAGCTGTTACAGAGCTCAGAGTAAGCTGCAGATCCCATTATAAAGAAGCTTCCTTGTATTAAATGGCCACACTGAGATGGGAGCTACCAGGTTACCTCACTATCAAAATCAGGACTTGCTTAACCAGGATAATCAGCTGGAGTAGTTAGGTAACACTCTTTATTAAATCTGTTTTGCAGCTTGTGATATTGCTGATATCTGTGGTACTCACAGTCATTAGAGACTGTATTCATATTTTCATCCAAAATGTCAAAGACCACACTAAAAATCCTGCTGTTCAAAACCTTAAACTCTGCCATCCCAATTCATGGCCAGGATTATACTCATCTTTTTTGGATTTTAACTGATAAAAGAGAAAATATTCACCTATTTTTCACCCAAATGAGCAACATTAGAGCAAGGGAACAGATGACAGTATTTCCTAACCTTGTTTGGCCTAATTATAGATACAGGTACAATAGATATAGATATAGGTACAAAAGATCATAGAATCAAAGCTCATCTCATTCCAATCCCTGCCTTGTGCAGGGCCACCTTCCACTGCTCCAGGTTGCTGCTCAAATCCTGTTGAATATTATGAAATTTTATCTCATCTATCAGATCAAGAGATTTCTTGCAGCATAAGGTCCTAATCAGATTTTCATTCCAATATTTAAATCATTGTCCTTTGCATTTGAAGCAGAGCAGACAAATGCCAGGAGTTCCACACCAACTAATTGCTGAGGCTGATTATGTTGCTTTAAGCCTAATTAACTGCACTGACAGGGGTTCACAGAGGCTCCACATTTCCAACAGGCACTGAGGACAAGGTGAGCACAGGGTTCTCAATAACCTGAGATCTATTGCTGAAACAAATGCTCTTCTCATTTGGAAGTCATAAATTCAAGAAAAAAGTATCATTTCTTGTTTCCTCAGCAAGAGAACACTCAGTGCTAATATACTGAGAGCCACAACACAGTGAACACAGGGTTTTTTTTTTTTTAATTTGAAAAAATTAGATATCCCCACCATCTGAATAGAAGATATACAAAAGATTGTTTATGTGAGTGAACACTCAAAGCTTTGTTTAAGCCCAGAAGCTGGGCACCCTTTCTGTGCTCCAAAGGTGAAATGCTTCTGTGTTGTAATAAGCCTTTTAGAACCAAAAAGAAAATGCATTTGAAACAAAAACCCCCCAACTTTGTATTGCATGCTACTGTATAGGGGAATAAGGGGAAATCCAATCTCAAGACAATTTTCTGAAAGCAGAAAGAAAACAATGGAATAGCTAAGGAAGCAATCAGACACTTTTTTTATACTGCCTGTCTTGATTTTTAATAGCAATAGCTCTATCTCTCAAGATGCAATTTGATACTGAATATAATTTTTTTTTTTCCTGAGTTCAAAGAACTTAAATTGTTTCTTATGGAATGTAAAACAAAACAAAAAACAAACCCAAACAAACAAAAAAAGAAAAACATCATTTACTTTTAAGATATGCAAGGAAGAATAAAAACACACGTATTGAAATTGTAAAATCAATTTTCTCTTTTCTCCACACACAAAAGGGATGGTGATAATATGTCTCTGGTATCTGCACCCATAATTATTCACATTGTGGTTTAGCAATCTTTGGTCTACTGGAAATCATAGAAATACTGGGTTTTGATTAGGTTTTGCATCTTCCTTGGAAGATAATTATTAATCATGGAGCCATGGAATAACCTGAGCTGGAAGGGACACAGAAGGATCATCCCAGTCCAGCTCCTGTCCCTGCACTGGTGTAAACCACCAGTGGCTGACATTGCTGGAGAAGAATATTCAATTTGTAAACTACAGAAGCCTGAATTCTATTTGCATCAATAATCTTGTGAAAACAATGACCCACAACCAGCTAATTCAAAATTTTAGTTTCCAAATTTTAGTTTCTAGAGAATCATTAAAAATACTGTTGCATTTTCCCTTCATTTCCACAAGTCTTTTGAGTCTTTATTGCTTTTGTAATAGTACACATTATGAACTGAAACACTAAACAAGCTGGAAGTAGTGTTAGGTGTTTATTGCTGAGAGCCATTTTCATTAGGAGACTGAAAGTAATGAACCCTTTCACTTTAGGGAGATGACACACAAAGAAATGTAATAATTAACCCCCACCAAATTTTAAAATTGTGTTTGAAGTGAACAAAATTTTCCTTACTGACATTCTGGTTCATCTGAATAGATTATTAACTGCTAAATATGCATTTCTCTACTCTAACAAAATATTGCATGATGGATTTTTTCAAAATATATTAATTATAAAAATATATGAATTATATTAATGATAAAACTGAATTTTTAAATGCTTCATGATCTTGTGTGAGGTCTCTGCATGAGGCCACCAGATTCCCATGTTTTGCTGTCTGCTCATTGTGATACTTAACAAGATATTTCTTCCCTGGAAGCTAAAGACCCCCAACCATTTCCTCTCTTTTGCATGTCCCATTCAATCCCTCCCAGTCCACTGTTCATGGGCTGAAAAACAGAAATTCAGATGTTGCAGCTGTGCTGCAAGAAGAGATTCAGTTCTGTGGACACCTAAATGCAGGGAAAGATGAATTTTGGGGTGATCTGAGGTGGGTGTTGGGGTGGATTATGCACAGCACAGACTGCAGGTTATCATTTCCTTTCACACAGAGGAGCAGTGCCCTGCTGGGCTCCCAAAAACCACGTCAGGAGGAAGAGAGCTCCACCCCTGACTCAGTAAAGTTCTAACAACAAATTAATATGAAAACAGGAGCAGCCACAGTTATTAAATTAGCATGTGTGAGGAGTACAACAGCTCTCCTAAGTAACAGAGTCACTACACTTAATGACTATCAATGAAACCAATGGAGCCAAGAGCACAAGCAGGGCTTTGCTCTCGGGGTGATGGACACACAGGGTGCACACCCTGATGGGACCCAGCCCTTTGTGCCACGCTGGGAATTTTAACAGGGCTGGCAAAGATGCAGTCCAAGTGCCAAATGACTTCCGAGGCAAACACGAGCAGCACTTAACTTCTGATCTGCAGGTAATTAAATTTATGAGGAGTGCAGGCTGGAAGCCTTCTGAAGCCCCTGCAGCCCAGTGAAGACCTTGCAATCAGTGCAAATGAGGCATTCTCATGCCTTCGGATGTCAGGGTCACTGCTACCTTCTGCATTTGTTCTTTCTGGATATTATTTTATAAATAATCCATGCAAGTCTAATTCTGCTCAGACTCTGTCAAACAAAAGTATCCGACATTGTTTGCTTTCTAGAAATGTGATTACTGCTTTCTGTCAGAAATAAAGCTCGGTGGGAAATCTGTTTTTCCTGGTTAATAAAGTACTGTGCTGAACACAGAGTGAAGGGGAGCACGAGTGGAAATTATGCAGAGGAAAATGAGGAAGTGCAAAGCAAGCTCAGAGTGTATGAGTAGCAAAGTGCTGACACACATATCACTGATGATGTAAGAAGTTAATCACCAGCCTCTATCACAGCTAAGGTTCACAAAGCTGGAATCTGCTCATTTCCATGCTTATTGCCATGGTCCCTGCCCATTCAGCTGGGGAGCCAGTGGGGTCTTAAGGCTAGAAGAGAAGCTTGCAGCTTTAACCAGTTGTGGGAAGGTGTTTGATTTACTCTCCAGAAGAAAACTTTTGTAAGGTTTTTCCCTCCACTGCCCCAGGCTGCTCCAGCCCCAGTGTCCAGCCTGGCCTTGGGCACTGCCAGGGATGCAGGGGCAGCCCCAGCTGCTCTGGGCACCCTGTGCCAGGGCTGTGCAGTGCTCCCATTCCAAAGAGGCAGAAATTTGATTTAACCCTCCTTGTATTGCTAATAACTCTTCCCTTGACCCAAACCCTGAACTCCACCCCTGTGATACCCAATAAAAGCCCCACCACCCTGCCTTTGCCCAGTTGTTTGTCTTCATCCCTCTCCTTGTCCCCAGAGGTGATAATGGATTCTCAAGCTTTATAAAATGAAGACTCATTTTGTTCCCATGCCCAGCACCAGCAGCTGCACTCTCCCTGGACATGATGGGCTCTGTTGCAATGTGACACAACACAGGGCCTGCCCACCCTGCCAGGGAACAATTCCTCATTGCCAAGATCCCACCCAGCCCTGCCCTCTGGCACTGGAGCCATCCCCCTTTTCCTGCCACTTCAGGCTCTTGCAAATAGTTTCTCTCAAACAACCTAGAGGAGGGTAAAAAACTGGAATTCTTACCCAGTTGTCAGTGGGCAAGAACCTGATCCTTAGACTCTGGAATTCAGCAGCTTGATACAAACCACACTGCTCAATATTACATGGTATTTTCCAATCAGCACCATCTCAGCAGAGAACATAAATGTGGCAGCTGTAGGTTTCTTAGTGACAGTTATTTACAGATGCCTGAAGGTTCCAAGATCTGGCATTCAACCCTTCCATAGTTTACAATCTATCAGAGCCATTGCCTCAATACTGTCAATGGTAAATTTTGACTTAATCTTCACATTTACTAAGAAAAAAAAAAGAAAAAAAGAACTCAGAGAAGATATAAACTGTTTTATTTCTAATGTGGTTTTATAGCTCCAGTTTGTACTATTCAGTGCCTGACATTTTGCAAGTCATATGGTGTGTTTCCTCAGGGAAAGTAAATCAGCTGCTCTCCTGGAGTGCAGGCTTCCTAATACACAAAAAAAGTGCTTTGTTTGAGAGCAAAAGTGCCGTACAGTTGTTATGGCAACTGGATTTTAAAAGGAAGTGCATAGTTTTGAGGGGCATCTGCTTGATTCCCAAACAAATTCCTCACCCCAGATGCCCTGGCAGGAATGATTTTTAAATCAGTGTCTGGCAAGATGCAGAAAGACTTCCAGCTGAGCAGCTTGGCACAACTCCCACTGGCTCCATGGAAGGGTGATCCCTGTGTTTCAGCTCTGTGGAAAGGGTGCTCCCTGTGTTTTAGCCCCATGGAAGGGGTGATCCCTGTGTTCCATCTCCATGGAAAGGGTGATCCCTGTGTTTCAGCCCCATGGAAGGGGTGATCCCTTTGTTTCAGCTCTGTGGAAAGGGTGCTCCCCATGTTTCAGCCCTGTAGAAATGATAATCCCCATGTTTCAGCCCCATGGAAAGGGTGATCCCTGTGTATCAGCTCCATGGAAATGATAATCTCTGTGATTCAGCTCCATGGAAAAGGTGATTCCTGTGTTGCAGCCCCATGGAAAGGGTGCTCCCTGTGTTTCAGCTCCATGGAAAGGGTGCTCCCTGTGTTTCAGCTCCATGGAAAGGGTGATCCCTGTTTCCGCTCCATGGAAGGGTGATCCCTGGGGTGTTTCAGCTCCATGGCAAGGATAATTCCTGTGTGTCAGCTCTGTGGAAAAGGTGATCTCTGTGTTCCATCTCCATGGAAAGGGTGATCCCCATGTTTCAGCCCTGTGGAAATAAAAATCCCTGTGTTTTAGCCCCATGGAAAGGGTGATCCCTGTGTTCCAGCTCCATGGAAAGGACAATCCCTGTATTTCAACTCCATGGAAAGGGTGCTCCCCATGTTTCAGCCCCATGGAAGGGGTGATCCCTGTGTTTTAGCCCCATGGAAATGATAATCCCTGGGGTGTTTTAGCCCCATGGAAGGGGTGATCCCCATATTTCAGCCCCATGGAAGGGGTGATCCCTGTGTTTTAACCCCATGGAAAGGGTGATCCCTGTATTTCAACTCCATGGAAAGGGTGATCCCTGGGGTGCTTCAGCTCCATGGAAAGGGTGATCCCTGTGTTTTAGCCCCATGGAAATGATAATCCCTGGGGTGTTTCAGCTGGAGGAGCTGCTGCCTGGGCATGCCCAGAGCTCTCTCCTGTGGCTCAGCCTGCAAACACCAAGGGGCATTGCCAGGGCAGCTGAGGCAGAGGGTGCATGAGATCAACATTTAACAGAATATCAGCAGAAACAGAATATCCTCTCTTCCTGGACAGACACACAAAACTAACTTCCAGTGCAGGTGTAAAGTCCTTTAAACATAAGGAAAAAGCATAAACAGAATTCCATCTGGCATTTGTGTGTGTGTGATGGGCTGGGAATGGTCATGCTGATGGTGGTTGTCACTGTGCTGTCAGAACCTGCCAAAGAAGTTTCAATACGGAGCTGTGAACCAGGAACTGAAAGTTCTTTCATATTTTTAAGAAAGGCTGTAATACTTGAGTCATCCATAACTGACAGCATTGACTTACAGCTGTCTTCACTGTGTGGAGTTTTATGAAATTTCAGCACTATACAGAAGAAGTTTTGGGGATGTTTTTCAGAAATATGCAGCACTGGTATTTACAACAATTTATGCATAAAGTTAAAATTACAAATGAAAAATTGGTGACAACTTGTGCCAGGACCAATGGCTTTCTATAGGAAAACAGGTCATACAAGGACTCAGAACTGCAGCTAAAGAGCCCAGATTCCCAAACTTCCAAGGGATACATAGATGTACAAAGTAGTTCCTTCAAAGGGACATTTACTATCAAGCACTGGCTGGATAAAAATATAACAGGCAAAGTAACTGAACATGTCAAGAATCACATCTTATTTTAAATTCAAAATAACTTCCTGAAAGCTATTGGTGAACAAAATAAAAAAATACAAAGCCTCCTGTATCTTATTAGAACATAAATGGCTTGAGAGAAGTAAAATACACTATAACAACAATCAGAAGCAGAAAAACTAAATTTGGAATCAACTACAACAAGGAGTTCAAAATAGAAGGCCTTGGATGATGAATTACCTTGTAGCTGCACTTCCTTCTCACCTGCTATTGCAAGTGCAGGGGTTGAGTTTTGCACAAGACTCTTTAAAGTCCTACCAAATGTACCAGTACTGTAGCAAGGCCCTGGTAAGATCACAGAGATTCAAGAGGTATGAATGAATAAACCCAGACAAAGGCATCACTTCTGTGGCTGCTCCACACCCTTCCCTTTTCACTCCTTTTCAAGGCTGACTTTGTGATCTCAAGGCTGCTGTGAGAGATGGGCACCAGAGTCAGCTGTTTATGCACATAAACAATGGGCATCTTTAAAAATCTATAAATTCTAGGTTGGCCATAAATACTGCCAGCTCTCTGCACCTGCAGCCAGATTTATAGGAGGAGGAATTGTTCCTTCACAGATGCATCTTAACATGAAAGTCCATTTCATTTACATGACCCTGGAGCCTTGTCCAGACAAGCTCACTTGAGCTTTGCCCAGATGGTGCCCATTTGCTCAGGCATCATTTATTACAATTCCCTGGGGCTGGGGCAGGCAGCCAGCTGGCAGAGGCTGCAGACTTGTGCTGGGGAGATTGCACATCTTCATCACTGCATGGCAAACACAGCAATGACAGTGCTAAACCTACCAATGCTTGCATCATTCTGCTGCTGCTTAACCTGCTGTATTCAAGCTTGGTTTGTGCCCAAAAATTTTATATATATAAAGTTAAAAATATATAATATATGTAATATAAACATAATATATAATATAAATATATATATTATATATTTGATATAAATATACATTATACATAGTATAAATATATTATATATAATATATAAATACATAATACAATATATATTTCTATATTATAGATAATATAGAAATATTATCTATAATAGATATATTATATCATATATAGATAGGCAGAGTCACAAAAAAATTGCAGCAAGAGCACAAAGGAGCTGCTCTGAAGTAACAGGCACCATGTTACCAGTGTTGCCAAGTAAGCCTTAAAGAAAACTTCAAACTCTATGAGAAACTAGTGCAGGAAAGAAAAAAGAAAGGAAAAAAAAAAAAGAAAGGAAAAAAAAGAAAGAAAAAAAGAAATTGGGAAGGAGAACAATATGAAGAATTAAGTTTTTTCAGCAGATTGTTTTTCTACCAACCTAAGCAGATTAATATGAAGCTTTTTAATTTTCAAAGATTCTACTGTGGCAGTATTAGCAAACAGATGAATGAAAACTACAAGCAGGAGTTTTTACTTAAAATGTCACATGATTTAATATTCTATGTCCCAGCATATATGGAAGACCAGGCAGTGCTGAAACATGGAACTAATACACTTAAAGCTGGAGATTTTTTAGCAGTGTGTAACTGCAACTGATTATTTCATCTCCTGCAACAAACAACCTATATCAGATTTTTATAGATCACTAAATATGCTAAGTTCACTGTTGCCACACAACTATTTTATTACCATGGATTGTCTTTAAGATAACACCTGCTATCAAATGCAACCCATTGAGCTACATCCATATTTAAAATAATAATAATAATAATAATAATAATAATAATAATAATAATAATAATAATAATAATGATTCAAAACTCATCGAAAGCCAGTTTTTATTTTATACAAGGCATACACTGGCAAACATAACACAGACCTGGCAGTTTTCAATGCCCTGGTGGGGAATGTCAAGTTAAAATTTACCCACAGCAGAGCAGTGATAGTGAAGTGTCCACTTTATGACAACAAACAATAAGGAATACATTTGTATTACCCAGGCAGCAGCCACTGCATACCCAAGTATGGAGCATCAAAAGAAATATAAC
>WBNP01004587.1:43756-68630 GCA_013401095.1 Passerina amoena
CCACTGAAATAGCAGAGCAGGCCTGATCTTATGAAGCCTTTCTTTATGATTTTTCTACCTTGCTGCAAAATATAACTTCATATTCAAGGAGAGCAGGTCTGCAGTAGGCTTAGAATTTACTGAGAAAGTCCAACCTTCCTAGTTAAAAATGGAGAGTTTGAGATCTCTCTTCTCTTTATACAGGAAACCAACCTCATCTCTAAGTCTACATCCAGAATTTCATTATACACAAAATACTTGACTAAACAAGGTCTGCCATCACTTCCATGTAGAAATGACATCCCAAACCAGAGCCCTGGCTTTAAGCTTCATCCAGGAGAAGGCCAGGGAGCACCTACATCACATGGAGCAGAGCACAGCTCCCACAGGGGACAGGTGCAGCCCGTCCCTGCCAGATTGCCCTGGAGAAGCACCTGGAGCACCTGCAGGTGGTTTCTGCTGACGCCAATCACTTGGTTTTAGAATTTTAAAAGTTTAATAGTAATAAAATAGTTATAAAAATAGTCATACAATTAGAGTAATAAAAATTTGGACAATTAGGATTTAGGACGATATGAGACAATAGAAACAAAGAGTTACAGACAGTCCAGGTACCTTTTTCTGGGCAAAATAAGCCTGAAAAAGGACCCACGTTAACAGAGGATTAACCCTTAAAAACAACAGCCTGTTGCATATTCATACACCTCATACATGATGCATAAATTCCATTCAAACACAGGATTCTGTCTGGGCAGTGTCAGCTTCTTCCTCTTAATCCTAATGGCATCTTCAGGGCTGAGCGAGGCAGGAAGAACTCTATAAGAGGGCAATAAATTCTTTTTCTCTGAAAGATTTGGCTGTCCTATGGCTTCTATCTTGCTGCAAGTCCTCTCTTAAAAAAAGTATCTTACATAGCATAGTTTCTATTTTGACATTATGTTATAACCTAAAACTATATTTAACACACTACTTAAGAAATTTAATACAGCATAACTTTCTAACATAAGACATATAATATTCATTTTAATATTTGCAAAAACACATATAATACGCATTTTTCATATTCTGGAAGGTGCAGGCTGGTGGGGACGTAGGGGGATAGAATATAAGAAAATAAAGATAGTGTAGAAAGTAATCTTACCCCTAAGGAGGTGCAGCTGGGCCAATTATCAAAGATCAGGAACAGGCCTGACTTTAACAGGCCCCAGCTGTAAGCAATGAGAAGAAGAGTGCTATAAAAGAGTGGGGTGGTGGTGAGAAGGGAACTGGAGTCAGTGGCTGCTTTGTGAGGGAGGAAGAGTCAGTGCTGTGAGGAGCTGTCCATGAGAAACACCAGGAAGGTGTGGAACTTTTGTGATAAGGAGACAAGAATATGGAACCCCTGTGATAAGGTGACAAAACCATGTGGCATCTCAGCTCCTGGGAGCCCTGCCTGGCTCCAGGTGAGGTGGCTGTGCAGGCAGAGGGATGGGGGTGCCTTGGGAAGCTGCAGCCAGAGGGAAGAGTGCTGAGCTGAGCTCCTGCATTGCAGGTGCCACAGTGACACGGGTTGGCCTCCTTGGCTGGGCTCTTTGGGGGAAGCCTGTTGGCTGGGGGGAATTCCTGGCTTAGCAACCTTGTCCCTGGTTGTTGGAATGCTGGATGCTGAGAGTTTTAGACTTTCTGTGCTGAGAGACACTGACCCCCAAGAGAGCACTGCATTTGACTTGAGACTATAGAGAAAGCTTCCAAAATTAAGTAACAGAACTAAGATTATGAGTGTATAGTTTAAATAGAAGTATATAGTATCATATAATGCAAAACCCAAAGTTTTAGACTACAGTATTATGCATAAAGCAAAATAGAAATTTTAAAGCAGAGGGTAGTCCTTCCTCCTAACTTTAAGTAGTATTTTATAGTTAAACAAAAAAGTCTGCATTACAAGGCACAAGTAATTAATTATGAAGTTAAAAGTAAAACTAATTTAAGTATCATTTCTTAATTAAGTAGTTTTTCTTTAAAAGACCTTATAAAGATAAATACAAAACCATTTTACAACTCATTAATAAATACTCTAAAACTCACAGCTTATAAGGCTATAATATGAATAGTAAGCATCTAAATCTAAACACAAAATACCATCTTGAATGCTTTCAATCTCAATCTTAAGGAATGAAAAACCAGCATAAGTGGTGCCCTGTGTGAGGATTGGGCTCATGACTCTCAGCCCTGGTACCACCGTGTTCCTGTCCCTGGGGGAAACGGTGCTCCAAGGGCTGAGCTGGAGCGATCCCGGTGTTGGGAAGGTTGTGCATGTCCAAGTGATGGAAGGACACGCTTTCCAGAGGCAGCTCTCGCTGTTTCTTAGCTGGCTGCATGTTTTAAAGCTGGGCTCTGTGCTTTGGGCAGGTGGGAAAGTGCTGGAGCTGGTGTTTGTTGCAGACAAAGCTACTGGTCCGCTCCTGACAGGGAACTTGATTTTTCCTTTGTTACCTACTGAAGTCCTGGTGGTTTCTGTCAAGTCTGGGGACTGTTAAAGTTAGGTGTGTGTTAAAAACCCATAGGCTTGCTAATGGCTTGACTGGATTGGTGAAGAGTTTTTCAGCAGCTTTTCACTCTGAACATCAGTGTAAACCCTTAGTACTTTTCTTTCATCAGTAATAGAAAGAAAATGTTTTCCACTGCTACTGAAACATACAGAATTCTGCAGTTTTTGCCCTCTTGCCCATAAATGTGCCTTAAGGATACATGGAACTGATGAGCTGCAATCCTTCTTTACCTCCTTCTACTCCAAGGATGTTGGGAAAGGTTTCCTTGTCTTGGGTTTTTTTCTTATATCTGTTTAGAAACTTTGGCTTTCTCTTTCCTTTTCCCTATCATGATACTTAATATGTGGATTCCTGTACCCAGTGGGTTTCAGAGCAGTACACATGCTCAGGATCTTGAGCAATCCCTGTTTCCACAAACTGCAAATTGATTTTCCTTCTCTCAAGTTTTTTTCCTGAGTCGTCTTGACCCCACCTGTTCCACAAGTGAAGCTTCTTGATAAGAGCAAGGACTTGATGGGCTTCTAATCTAATCTTTGCTGATAATTCCTTTAGTACTAGTGGAGTTGATTGGTTGATTGGCTTGGATTTGTTTTTTTCTTTCCTCTTCTTTCTTTTTTGGAGCTTCTGCTGCAGGGAAAGTCTGTCTTGATGGATTTATTTCTTGTGGGGGAGTTGGTTTCTAAGTATTGCATCATAATAATATATATGTTATATATGTGCTGGAACCTTCCTGTTACTTTTAGTTAATAATTAATTGTGTGGTTTTTTTGGCTTTTTTTGTTCTTTTTTTTTGACTTGTGTTTTCCTGTTGTGAGTTTTCCTTAATTTTTCCTGGTGGATTTCTAGGTTATAGAATGTGGGCCCTCAAGGCTGGGTCTGTGGTCCTGGTGACTGTACAAAACACAAAAACAGTCCTTGGAGAATCTATTCAAGGGGACTTTTTGAACAGGAAAATTGAACCCATGAAGTGGTTGTTTAGAGGAAAACACGAAGTTGTTTTCTAAAAATGCTGCACATGAAAAGCCTCGTGTTCATGGTTTATAATAGTATTATAATTCTGAGTTGTTGTCAGTTATATGTAACTGGGGAAAGGTAATTGGATTTGTTACTTTAGTTCAACAAATTGTGCATGGATTGATAATTAGTTTGTGACCTCAGATAATAAATTCAATACATTAGCAGTTCTCTCGTGAGCATTATTTTTTGAAGGTTAGGGCTGCAGAATGTACATTTTTTTAACAATTGTTTGCCAAACACTTCACGTAAATAATGAAATACCACAAACTGAATATAACTTATTTTGACTCTTAACCATTCATTCCTTTCCTTGAGAGGTTATGATGCATTTATTAACATTTTTTATTGCTATAGGAGTACTGTAGAGGCAAAGTTTATTATAAGTACAGTTCAGTCATAGTTTCAGGATGGGGAGCACTTTTAGGCACTCCTTTCATCTGTGCCTGCTGATGTCTTATCTGTGAGGGGGTGGATGTGTTTGTTGGGTTTTTGGCAGTATTTTCATGTATGAATAGGTTTCAGTAAAGCTAAAACAAACAGGTCTACTGAAAATTTGTTTTCCTTGAGCACTTGAGCTTCGGGTTTTTTTTAAGCTTAATAGTTCCATTTTTTTATTGCTACATTCCTGGGGTTTTACCTCTGGTAGTGGTGTAAATGCTTTTGTAACGTCAATGGAAGGGTTTCATGTTCCTGGTGACACAGTAACAGCCCCAGAGGAGCCATTACCATCACATTGCAGGCTCTGGAGCTGTTTCAGTGTCAATGAAGTGTCTCTCAGACTTCCATCCGTGTGCTAACAGCCCCAGAGGAGTCATTTCGTGTCACTTGGAGAGCCTGAGCACTTATGATGTCAATGGAAGTGCAATTTTCATGCCTGGCTACGTGCTGGTGGAAAAACTCCCCAGCTGTGATGAAATATGGGCTTTACCTGTGATGAGTTATTGTGGCTGCTCTGTACAAGGTTTGAACATGTGATAAACGAGTAATGGAATGGTTGACTCTCACAATTAAAGGGCACATATTCTATATATGCTGAGAGAAGGAGTCCATGGGCAGAACTTTGGGGGAGGCTAAAGGGTTAAAAGGCAAAACCTCCATTGTGTGGGTGAGCACGTGGTGAGAAAAATCCTCTGCTCCCAGAACTGTAATATTTTCTCTATTCAGCCTTCTGTTGTATTTTTGATAAAGTTTTAATAAACCTTTGCAAGTGAGTAGCATTTCTACAGATATGAGCCTTATAAGAAGAGGAATCTGCAGCCTCTGAGGTTTGTGTTTGGGCAGCTGGAACGATGAAATTAGTCAGGAATTTGCACCTTTTCCTGCACGATGTGGTGCCAACGGACTGTAAATCTGTTCTGTGGATGCAGTGCAGCAGTGACCACTGCTATTGCTGCACTGCACAAATGGGGACAGCTGCAGCCCTGACACAAAGGGATCTTAGAAACACCTGGAAGTTATTTTTACAGTAAAATGTTTGTAGGCTTGTTTAGTGCAATGAAAGACAGGTGGGTAATTCAAGTTTTTTGGGTTTTGACGAGGAAACAGAAAATCCTTTTATGAGATTTTTAAATGCTATTATTTTTTTATTTAAATGCACTTTTTATTCCCTGCACTAATCTACATGGAAACTTAGAAGCCATACCTGTTGTCTACATGTTTTTTTTTTTTCTTTTTATTTCACTTTTTGAAAATCTTCCCATCTTAATCAATGGTTCTAATGAGCTTTACAGGTACTACTGAAAAACATATCCCAGCATCACAGGATGAAAACTTTTTTTTAAAATGTTTCAAATCCAACACTTTGTTCATGCACTCCAAAGTTAATTGCTTTTTATGCACTATTAAAGGGAGTGAGATGTCCTTTATGTAGACAGCAATATGCATGTTTCATTTTGTTATTTTTGCATTAATACATGGTAATGGAGTTAAGGCATCAATGATTTTAGGAATATGGGTTGTTGGTTAATGGTACAAACCCACAGTTCCTTCAGTTCACTGAAGTTACCTACCTCAGGTAGTTTTAGGTGTTAGTAATTAACTAAAAGCACATTTTTTTGGGCTTTTTTTTAAAGCCCTTATTCCTTAATTTGCAAGTAAACCCAACCCAGGGATTGTGATTTTTGCTGAACCAGTAATTCTGGGTTGTGAAGGAAGCCAAGCTGGATGCTTCCATGCAGGGTAATGCACAACTGGGTGTGTCATTAAAAATACACTTAATGATGTGTATTCTACAATAATGGCATGTCCTTTAGTGGTGAAGCTGTGCTTGCATTCAATACATCATCACATTTTTTTCCTAACAGACTTTGTATGCAATGCAAACACCGCTTCAGAAGGAAGAGCATTTTATGTTTTGGTTACTGAGAATTGTGGCATTTGTTGGTCAGTACTTGAAAAAATTGCAGCATTTCTTTACCTTAATTTGTTTTCCTCTTAAAATTCATTTTTGTATGAATGTCTACATTAAAATGGCATTTTTCCTCAGTGTTGGAAGGAGTGATGGTGCTGTTTAGTATCTTCAGATTGTCCCTCATCACTGTTCCTCTGTACCCACACTAATTTATTTGGGGTATTAGGCTTTCCAAATTTTTAGTCTAGGTGGAATTACACATTCTCTCATTCTCTTTATATATCAGGCTTCAGCTATTTTACAAGATAAATAGGCAAAATACTGCTCCTTCCTTCTGCTCTCAGAAATGCTGAGGTGGGAATATCCAAACTGCCCAGCATTGTTCTGACTCTGGGCTGTCCCCTAGATCCTGCTCACAGTTTGCATAAAGCCTTGCTTCACAAGAATTTTGTTTTTACTTCTGCAAATTTGTGTATTTTGCTGGAATATTTGTGGCATAAGAAGTAAAGTTTGACAGTGCATAAACCACAGTGATGTTGCAGTCTAGAGATGGAGACAGAGGCCTATATTTTAAATATATATATATTTTAAAAATAGACGTTAAAAAAATGAAACAGATTCTTGGGTAGGTAGAGACTCAATTACTGTGTTTCCTCACACTTGAACACAAGAACACATTTTACAAACTCTGAGAAGCTCTGGTGGAGATGGCCCTGCAGCAACTCAAGGCAAGACCTGCTTCTGGTGAGCATAACCTTACATACAGTGACAACAGGATGCTGTCATTTGGTGTGTCTATATATATATATAAAAAATACCATATTTTGTATGTGGTAAGACTTCAAATAATTTACTGTCTAAAGAAATATCCCTTAATATTTTTATTCATGTTCCACTTTATTTCAGGGGCTGTGGCTTATAAACCACAGGTGGTCAGAGGTGATTTGCAGGGGAATTAATTCTACTTCTAGCATTTTAATTTTATTAAGTACTACAGAATTGTTTTATGCTTTGAATAACCAAAAAAATCCCTTGACTGGCTAACAATATATTATCTAAACAGTAAACACTAATGGAATACAATACAGGTTTTTGAGAGCATTTGGCTGTTTGATTCCTTCTGATGCTCTCATTGTGGTGGAGGGACTCAGCTCAGTGTTTTTCTTCACATTGCAGTTCCTTAGTGCCAGTTATTTACTGTAAGAGTTCTACCTTACTTTTTGGTGCTTCCTTTTTATAGGAAGAAACAGAGGTACAAGGAAAACTTTCTTTCAGTCACTACTTTGTCATTTTTTTCCGTTATTGCTGCAGAGACTCACAGTTGAAAATATGCAAAGTAAAAGCTAAAATAATTGTCAGTACACATAAAGGATGTTGTTTTCTTTCACATATTGTGCAATCCCCTTAGGTGTTTTCTAGATTTTGTTGTAACTTTTGGATACTTAAGCTGTGAACTCCCATGTCTTAACCATATTACCCTTGCATGCCCTTTCTATTTTGTGCTGAATTTATATTTTCTTATAGCAGACTCAGCTGTGCAGTTTTCTCAAACCTGGGAGCATGTTATATGAAATATGAACAGTGAGACTTATCTGGAATGAGTTCCTACTCCTAAGAGGAGTAGGAATCATATAAGCAAAGGAAAAAAAGAAGGTGAAGTTCTTCTCATCATCTTCTAAATCAAGTGTTTGGAAGCCTTTTGGTTATGCTTTGCTTGTCCCAGCAGATCTGAACCCTCCCAGTGCTGGTGCCTGGGCTCTGGTGCTCCATCAGACATGGCAGCAGATTGCTGGCTGCCACCACTCTCAAAAGGGAAAAAGCCACTCTCTGAAGTGTCATAAGGGAAGAAAGAGGTTGGAAGTGAGTTTAATCTGGCACTACAAGTGCCTGAAAATTAACAGAACACTTCTTCAAAGGGATAGAACTGGGGAAAACAGTGTCCAAGTAAGTAATAGCAAGATAAATGCTTTGATATTGCTTTTTATAATGACCTCTCTGTGCTAGCAGTGAGAGACCAAACACAACCTCTGACCTGAGTGTTTTTCTGGTTTCATTAGATGGTAGCAGTGTCTGGCAGTTTGTCTCAAATGTGCACAGGGCCGTGGTGACTGCAGACTGCCTCCTCCTCTCACTGAGCACAGGCACACGTGTGGCAGCTGGAGCAGTGCGTCTGTGCTGCTCCTCTTCTGCGCTGTTTTGACACTTGTCAACCAATTAGTGAGATTCTGCATCCAGAGCTTTGCAGGCTTCTCTCTTCATCTTGAGCACTTCTGTGGCTTGAACAAAATAGCTTCAAGTTCTTTCTGAGGACTTCTATCTATGTTTTGTTTTTGCTTCTGAGGTGTTTTTTGAAATCTCTCCTGGTTCAGTTCTGACATGTTTCACTGCTGCTATTTACTGATAGCCCAGGGGCAGCAAGTACAGGTGTTGTTAAACATTGGTTTAGTGCTGATTACAATCCTAGCAAGTGGCTGCTGTAGCTGCTTGTTTGGGATGTGTTTTGCTCTGGAACTCTTTGATATAAAAATAAAAATGTGCTGCAGTTCCTTGGAAAAGAAATAGACCTTAGTTTGTATATTTTTGAATTTTATGAGGACCTTCAGACCACTCTTATTTGACAGCCAGCATCAATCTTTGAGAGAATAGGGCCTGCTAGGTGCACAGGTGAGCACTAAGGATGTTATTCACCAAGAGTTTTTGAGCATGTTAAATGAAAGTGTTACAGGAATGTAATCCAAGAAACAATATAACAAATGGGAGCTGTCCACTTAAGTTCTCTCCTTCCAAACCCCCACTTCTTGAGTTTGCATTTGCTTCTAAGGACTGCTGTGTGGGACTTTGCCCTGTAGAATATCAGTTCTTTCCTTGAATACTTGGGGGTGGAAAAATCTGCATTGTCTCTGAACCAGACATGAAACAATTGTCCAATGTGCTGTCCCATCAAGTTCCACTGCTCATCCCTCACAGCAGCTATTTTGGTTCTTTCCCTGTCCTTATTCTCTGCTCACCGTGGCTGCTTCCGTCTCTCTCCTCCCTTGTCAAAACTAACTTGTGATTGGAATTCTTTATTGGATCACTGATGGACCTGAAGTGCCCCAGTGTCTCACTTGTGTGTCCCAGGGGCAGGGACAGAGGGAATGGGGACTGTGGTCAGCTCATCACATCTCTGCTGCTCCTTCTTCCTCATGGAGAGGAGATCTTTCCCTGCCCCAGCAGCAGACAGTGCTCCATGAACTCCTCTGGAGTGAGTCCTTCCCGAGGGCTGCAGGACCCTCCTCCATGGAGTGTGGTCCTTCAGGAACAGGCTGCTCCAGCATGGCTCACCCAGGGTCACAGCTCCTGCCAGCAGCCCTGCTCCTGTGTGGGCTTCTCTCTCTGTGGTCTGCAGGTCCTGCCAGGAGCTGCTCCAGTGTGGGGTTCCTGGGGTCAGAGCCTCCTCCAGGCACCCCCTGCTCCTGTGTGGGGCCTGCAGGGGCTGGGGGGGATCTGTGATCCATGCTGAGCCCAGGGCTGCAGGGGGATGATCTCTGGTCCATGCTGAGCCCAGGGCTGCAGGGGGATGATCTCTGGTCCATGCTGAGCCCAGGGCTGGGGGGGTCTCAGCTGCCTCTCCCTGGCTGCACCCCAGGCTCAGGGGAGCCGCAGCTCCAGCCCCTGGAGCAGCTCCTGCCCTGGGCTTTGCAGAGCTGTTCCCCTCACATGTTCTCCCTCCTGGCTGCAATTCTGCAGGGTTTTCCCCCTTCAATGTCACCAGAGGGGCTGCTGCTGATGGGCCCAGCCTTGTGTATTCTGGAGCACCTGGGACAGGCTCTGCCAGACCGGGGGGAAGCTTCCAGAAGCTTCTCACAGAAGAAACCCCCCAGCTACCAAAGCCTTCCCACACCTGTCCAGTATAATGCTGTTAAACTGTCAGTGTGCAAGCTCTTTTTTTTAGGGTTAGGGATTATACATTTCAGGGAGGTGCAATTTCAAGTGCTCTTTGCCTCAAGTATTTATTCCTTGCTTTTACAGTAATTCTAACAGTGATATTTTAATTTGTAGAGGGCAGCACAGAGATGCTGTGTGCTTGCAGGTGTAAGGATTGTTGCATTTTGTGATTCCCCATTTAGTGGCTTCTATTAGGGGACTGCAGAAGCCTGGCCAGGCTGGGCAGTAATTACATTTGTGCTTCAAGGCAATGATAAAGGCAGACATGGCAGACACAGGGCTGCAGAGTGACCTTGGAGAGGGCTGCCAGAGGGCCTGTGCTGTGGCACTGACCTTGTGATAAACACAGTCACTCTCCTGTGGAAATTAAACAAGTTTAATAAAGGACAATAGGAGACAAGGACCACAGAGCAAAGGTTATTACAGATGGGTGCATCTTGGCACTGAGCCACAAGCACATGACTGTGTTTGTGGGGCTCCCAGATGAAGGCAGGAATGATGAATCTGAATCCATGATCTCAGAAGGCTAATTTATTACTTTATCATACTATATTATATTAAAGAATACTATACTAAAGAATACAGAAAGGATACTTACAGAAGGCTAAAAAAAAGATAATGAAAACTGGTGACTCTTTGCAGTGTCCCAACACAGCTTGGCCTTGATTGGCCAATGAGTGAAAACAACTCCCAGCAGAATGCAATGGAACAATCACCTGTGGGTAAACAATCTCCAAACACATTGCACATGAGCACAGTGCAGGAGAAGCAAATGAGACAAGAATTGTTTTCCTTTTTCTCTGAGGCTTCTCAGCTTCCCAGGAGAAGAATCCTGGGTGAAGGGATTTTTCAGAGAATGTGAATGCCACACCACCCTGTTATCTTTGGGGATATCCCTTCAATACCTTTTCCCTTCCATCAGCCTGTTGCATATTCATAAATCCTTATGCATAGTAAACTTTTCCCCTAAAATAGCTTACATGTTCTAAGGATTTTTTAGCCTGGCTCCTCTTTAGGTCTGCCTTTTTAGAGCATGCAGATTCCTTGGTTGTGGTTTTAGTCCTTTTTTATCCCCTCCAGTTTGAGCCTTGGTGCACTCTGCCTTCAGAGGGTGAGTGCTGATGGTTGGCAGATGTGTCCAGGTGTGCCCATGCTGTGTGCGTTGGGTGTTATCCCATCCCAGCAGGCATTTTAACACAAGCACACTGAGATCAGCTATTTCACTAAGCTTAGTTAACAACAGAAATAAAAATGATATCTTTAGAGCAAAGTTACTTTAACACCACACGCATAGAATCCATTTGAATATTTGCTAAAAGCCAATATTATAATACAGAACAGGCCTCATTACCTGTGACGGCCATGCCTGGGCCCTGAGATAATCAGGCTTTGGAGGAGCAATGTTCAGGGGGCACCTCATGGCTGTCAGGTTCCCATGCACTCATTACCATGCTCTGTGTGCTGGACTGTGTGAGAACAAGATCCACCTTGAGGCATATCAGCCTGTCTGGCTGGAGGTATTAGAGACCTTGACAGACTAAAGCAGTGCATTAAGAGCTTTCACCCTGATGATCCTCTTGAAAATGAGACTTCGGAATATCTAGTGCATAGCATGATTCATCTAAGACATCAAATAACATATGTTCTTAGCCTTTGATGGCTGTCCTAGTGTTATGCTTCAGCTGAAAAGTAAAATTAGTCATAAGTTTTTAAAATGCCAAATTTCTCTGCGGTATTTTTGCACGCACATCTTGTGAAGAGGTTGATTTCTGTAATCAGTCATTGAAGCAGTGAAGCGCTGCTGGAGTGAAGTAATTTTTAGGATAAAATATAAAAACACCCCCCAGATTATAAGCTTGTTTTTCATGCTGAAAAGTAATTGAATTAAATAATTTCTTATAGTGTTTTTTGTGCCTGAGGTCTGTTATACTGCAGGTCCTGTCCCTTGACAGCAAAACATTTACTTGTCCTTAGCACCATCTTGTGAATCCCTGGCAGAGTAAATCCTTCTCAGGACAGCATGTGCTTGGGAATATTTTTATGAGAGGTAAAGCTGACTTTCCAGAATCTCAAACTTCCTTTTTCCTTGTCCTCAAGTACAGAATCTTCTAAACTGGAAGGGACCCACCAGGATCATCCAGTCCCACTCCTGGCCCTGCACAGACGCCCCAACAATCCCGCCCTGTGCATCCCTGAGGGCATTGTCCAAATTCCCTGCCTAGAAAACCCAGCAGGATACCATGTTTGTGAATTTAATGCAAAGTTAGCATAAGATTGATGCTGTTCCCAGAAGATATCTAAGTACTTGATCTCCTTCCATAGTGCCATCTTCCCAAATAATCTCCCTGTCTGGTAACTGACTGCTCTGCACTTGGCAACTCAGAGGTAATGTGTGATTTTTGTCAAGCTTATGTAACAGAAATGCCTTCAGTCTGGTAGTTATGTACTGTTTGTCAGAATAGAGCTAGAATAAATAACCACGTGTTTTGTGAAGGCATTTTCTCCTCACTTAAAACACAAACACACTGAAAATCACTTGATTCAAAGGTGCTTTACCTATTGTACTTGTCCTTCAGACAATGCCAGTTGTAAAACACAATTGCAATTCAAGAAATTCATTCACTCTAAACAGTGTTGATCTTGTAATTTCTGATTTTAGGCTGAGTTATGGAGAATGAAATGCTAAAGACTATAATTATTTCATAAAGTAACAGTGAGGGGAACACTGGAGGACTTCATACAAAAAGAAAAAAAGAGAAAACCAATACTTTGGCTGTAACATTTTACTCAAAACTTTTACTCACCGTTATTAACATTTTATTCACCAGTGCACTGTTGTACTTCTCTACTGACAGCAACAAAGATATCAACCTTTATCCCATGTCTTTTATTAGAAGACCCTAATTCACTGGTGGTTTGAGAGAGAAATATTTAGATTAAGGGCATGGAGTAGATTTTAAGATTCTCAGGGTAACAAAAAGGTGGCTTGTATCAAAAATTAAGTTAGAGACACTAAAAGCTTGTGATGGGCGCTCATTATTGAACTTTGTTTTGCATACAATGTGGGTTTAGATCTCTTTGTTTACATTAGGACTTTGTTGGTATAATTTGAATGACCAAATTTTGATGCGGGCCAGTATCAGTTACAAATCTGATTTGTTGTTTGCATTTGTTGTCTCAGTGGAGATCCTATATACCAGATTTTTGTAGTCCTGTGAAATCTAGATCTGACAGATTTGCTCTCAAATTACCTGATGTATTTCATGCATCCTGGAGGAATACATTCAAAAAGATCTCCACACTGTGCTTTCTGTCCCTGCAGTAATAATGAGCTGAGTGTTTAGCTTTGAAGGGTTCTTTGTTTTATTTTCACAAGCAATTTTCTCTCTGTGAAAAAAACACAGTTTTAATATTATGCTCTGAAGGAACCCTGGGCTTGAAAGAGGCTGTTGAAGGTTATGTGGTGCTTTATATCTGCATCAAAATACCTGAATATTGTAAAGAAATGGGCTGGGTTTAAAACATCTGGTTGAGTGCTAAATGAATATTTGTCTTGCCAGTTGCATGGGTTTGGAGACCCTGAAAGGCAACTGAGGCAAAGATTCAATGATAATGGTTGGCAAATATTTTGAATGTACATGTGGGTGTTCCAAAAAGTAACAGCTGCAGCAGACTGGGGCTTGGAAGCATTTAATAACTTAGGATAAAAGAAACTCATCTCAAAAATAAACCACGGCCTGCAGGTGTCTGTAGCTGTGTTGTCTGGCTGGAGCCAACAGTATCCTGTAAACAGGAATTTTGTTGTTTCTGGATCTCATCCTCAGCTTTATACCCATAACAGTAGTAGAGGAATGTTTGAGTATAAATATTTGTAAGTTTGGTAGTTAATCATCTGATAAGTGAAGACAAGGGAAGCAAAACTGATTCTGTTGGCTTGAATTAATTATGATTTCACCTAAAGTAGAATTTCCACCAGCTGTTTAATGCTATATAGCTCATGCCTGTGAAATTGGCCATTTATTACCTTTAAACATGAGTAGAGAAAGTCATAAAACATAGCTGGGAATCAAGATAACTTTCATATCTCAGCATTTAGTGATATGCCAAGATAGCGTGTGCACTGCACTTAGAGAAAATTCAGTAAATCATAATACATTATGGCAATATTCCTTGTAAAACTTGCCTCTTCATTAGAAATATCTGATTATCATATATTGCTTTTCATGCATTCTTGAGGGTTTTATCTCACAAACCTTATGGGGAAATCAAATCCAGCTCAATGCTCAGCTCCTGTGAGTTCTGACTGGAGGTCACGGTGCTTCAGGTGGCAGGAGAGTCAATTCAGGTTTTATTTCTAACATGAGTTTGTTTGCTGTGATGGGATACATTAAAGACAGTGCAGGATTAATATTTTTATTACTTAATAATGTGCTCTGAGCTGTAGTAAGAAGAAAAAATAATTAAGACTCTTAAAATAATTAAGACTCTTAATACTGGCACCCACATGTGTGCAAAAAGTGCTCAGGTGCACATTGGCTTCATTTTGAACCATGAGTTGGTGCCCTTTGAGCAAATCTGGAAATTTATAGTCCTGTTAGGGTTGAGATATTAACAAAAAAGGGAAGTCAATTGTCCATATTTTTACTAAATATATTTGACCTATAATGCTGGAAATAAAGGTTACACTATTAAATCATTCATTTCTGCATTCTTATAGTATTTGCTTCATTTTCCCTTAAAAGGAATAGGCCCAGATTTTTACAACATCTGGTATATTTATAGCAATTAGTTCTGGACAGGTTGCTCTGCTGTCATTCTAAGTTGCAAAGTCCAAACACAAACAAATTTGGACTAGAAATGATTTAGTCAATGAGTAAGCAGTTTATCTTACTCACTTGAATTGGAAAGCTATCAAACCTGATAGCTGTGGCTGTTTTGATGCTGTTTGATTAAAATAGAGGTTTTTATAAGTGCTGAATCTTTTAAGCAGGAATGTTAAACAACTGATGTAAGTATTGTTCAGTAAGATTGCTTTATTTGAATAGAATATACAGCAATATATCGGAATTGTTGGTAAAAGAATGCAGAATAAAATACACAATTACTTGTAAAATGGGTGTTCTTATGAAATAAATGGACCAATTATAATACTAAGGCTACTCATGTGGAGAAAAGGTGATTTACCTTTCAAATTATCCTGTAGACATAAAGGTTGCTGTAAACATCGTTCTGTTGAGTCATTTGACAATTTTTGCTTTCAATTCTAATAATATTGAAAAGCATTTACAGGGCCTACCTTAGTGGATTTCCAACATCATAAATAAGAACTATGTATATTAGTTGTCTCAAATTGCTTATTATTGGCATAGATTTTGACACCAAAGACAATGACCTGGGCCAACCCCACTGCATTGTGACCATACAGTGATCAGTAACTGCTCAAATACGGACTTTGGAAAAACGTTCAGGAACAGAGAAATGCTTTTCAACTATGGAAATGTCAGTGAAGCTGCTGTAATTTTCTAGTATGGGAAAGTTAATTGGTAGTATAAGATGTATTATATTGATAGTGGTAAAATATGTCACACACACACACAAATTGATAATCACAGAATCCCAGGAGGTTTGGCTTGGAGGGGACCCTAAAAGCCCATCCAGTGCCACCCCTGCCATGGCAGGGACACCTTCCCTGCTCCATCCCTCTGCCCATCCTCCTGATGTGTGGTGTGGCAATATATGAAATATTACCGACTTTTTGATGACAGCATTGCTCAGGAAGGGAATTTTAAGGAACACCTGCATTGTGCCCCTGTCCATGTAGGTGCACAAACCTGTGCATCTCTTCAGTAGTGGAATACAAAATCCATTTAAATCTTTGGGGTTGCCCTTTTCCTCTGGCTGACCAAGAAAGTTTGATTGATTGCTCAAGTACAGAATAAAGGACAAGAAAAGTATGTATTATGGAAAAGGACTTTAAATAGCTTGTTAGAAGGGAAAACGATGTCTTTGTGAAATTCCCCTCCTTCTTTCAGCAATTAGTTATTGTGGTTTTTGTCTGTGTAATGTATGTTTTAAGTTTGTTTTTTTTTTTTTTAAATTTAAGTGCTCAGTAAGGTATTTAATTGGCTGTCTGCACTGATCAGGGGTTTGCTTTTGGCTGGCAAAGAATTCATGTGCTCAGATAATATTCTTTGTTATCTTGAACAGTCTGATTATGTTGTTTTATATCCCTACATGCAGTAAACCTGAGACTGGCTGCTGAGCTGTCAATGTGAGGGCTACAGAGCAAATGTCTTTAAATCAGAAATGTGAAATGCAGAAAAACCAGCAGTTCAAACTAGTCAGGAGTGCATCAGCAATTTAACAGCTTTTGTGTAAACAGGTGTTTGCAGCTGGCCAGGAATTGAGATAAATGGTAAAGCAAGCGTGCTTGAAAGCTTTCTTCTGACAATCCCTAGACAAAGGCAGCCTTTGTGACCTCTTCATGTCTTGTTTTCACAGCAAACCCAGGGAGACACAGACATGGGCTTGCAGTGCAGGGCTGGAATGCCTGGGAGTGTTTCCCTCTGAATGCTGCTGTTCAGTGATTTATTGTTTGAAATGTCTCCCTGCACGTGGGACCAAGGCAGACTCAGAGCAGCAAAGGAATCACTTATGATGTGTGATAACAGCATATCTCAACACTTGTGTTCTCATCACTTTTCTGCTCTTTTTAAATAGAGGAATTTAGGAACTGTGCAGTTCTTCTCTGGTTCAAAGCAGATTAGAAGAACTGGAGTCAGTGGAACTGTTTTCAGCTCCCATGTGTCTGTCCCAGAGTTAGAAATATGGCATATTTTTTAGGTAGAACTTGAGTATAAAATATTAATCTGCAGTCCTGAGCAGCAAAGATGCTCAAGGAAAGTCTGTCTGTTGTTGATACCATAACTCTGGATGTGTAATAGCAGTTTAGTAGCAGAAGAAATGGGTAAAGATACAGCCCCTGTGGATTTCTGATGTTATTCCACATTAGTTTTTCATTACTTGAAGTAATTGGAGTGCCAGTATAGTTCTATACCAAAATACTTTCCTGGCCTACAGACTGATAGATGGAACAGTTTGCATTTTGCGATATTAAAACTACAACATTTGAAAAGAAAACTTTTTATCCATAACTGTGAAGAATTCAGTTTGAGAGACTCAGCTTTCAATGTTTCTGTCTCTGGTTGCTTTTTATATTCAAGTTCCAATATTAATCTATGCAATTATTTGATTTGTGAGCTTTCAGCTGAGTGATATTTGCAGCCAGTAGAAATTGGCTTTGTTTTGTACAAGTCAGAGTTGCTCCAGGTTAGCTGAGAATGTTGGCCTGCAAAACTTTTAGGATCCTCTTGACGCCTTGAGAATTTCTACCCTAGAGGAGATAAACTTCTGCAGGAAGAGACCCAAGAGATGCCAGAGCTTTAAAATAGTGGTTTACAAAAGATACTAAATTATTGTATACTTTTGGATTTAATTTTTCTGATTAATATACTGGTTTTTAAATCACCACGACTTTTTATATAGATGCTTTCAAATGCAAATTAGTGTAAGCAAGTGGGAGAATATGTGTAGAGAACACAAAAAAAGGCAGTTATGCACTGTGTAGGATCTCCTGTGAGAAAGAGCTGCTGGGGGGAGGAGGATAATCCTTCCAAGGAAATCCCTAATGAGCCATATTTTGTCCAGTTAGATGTTACCTCTCTCTGTGGACATACATATATGAAATGATTTTCACTACTGTTCCTAGGATGTATAATGCAAGAACCTGATGGGTGTAAAATCCTTCTCTAATGCTCTGAGGTGGTAATTTATAGTTCTATTTGATGTTTAGGTAAGATGCTTGCTCTATCAAATATGGTGATTAGTCCCTGTTGAATATAAGAGAGGGATTTCTGGCAGCAGAATTCTGTTTCACTGTAAAGCCTTGGAGGCTGGGAAGAAATCCGTCATACAAAAAATGTCTCTATATAGTTGCTCATCCACCAGATTCTAAAAAGAACCTCTAAGCTGTCAAGAAGTACAATATGATAAAAGCAGGAATGATGAAAAGGAAATGGCACCTTGCAGCTGACCGTATAAAAGCATAAATTCCTCCTGGGACTTCTGCATATAAAAGATAGGTTTCACTACTTTTCTAAGAACACTGGATCACATTAACTTATTCAAATAGGAGGTCAGATCACAGTGTTTAGGTTTAAAGCTGTCCCACACAGCCCTTGATAAGAAAAAATTGACAAATCACACTTTTGAATAAACTCATTTTAATCCTTTTCTTCCTTTTGAAGTAATAAAAAATATCCCTGTCATGCAGTTGCCATTGCATTTAATAGCTGTCATTTAGTGAAATGGAAAAATGATATCAGAACATAATGCCTTCAAATATGGCTAATAGCGTTTTACATGAGGAAAAATACTTTTATTTTACATGAATATGGCTGTTAGTCTATGATTATTATTGAGAATTTTACTGCTTTGCCTATTGCAGCAGAGTGATAAGAACAGCTATAACTCCTGTCATCTGTGTATAAAGACAGAGATTACTTTTAAGTTCTATATAATTTTAAGAGCTTGACAAATTCTTGGCCAATTATCACTTTATATCATTTTTATTTGGTATAGTAAGCAAAATATTCCAAATTGTATTTTAAAACAATGCAGTGATTTTTTTTTTTTTTTTGGTGTGGGTCTTCTGTGTTAGATGTGCTCTTATCTCAGAGCACATAATTCTTGTTGAGATTTATGGCAGTGCCCTTGTACAAACAGGCAGTAATGAATTCTAAATTACAGTGGGTTACATACGGAATTACAGATGACAACCAAACCAAAGAATTCTTGGTGATTAAAGTTAGTGATGCTTCTAATGAACCTGGTTGCACTGGACATAACCTGCACAGATCCTCTGAGCTGCAAACCAGTGCTGGTCCAGAGATGGCCTCACAAAGTGAATAAAGGTCCCCCTGTAGCCTGGGCTGACATCTGGAAGAACCCCAGACAGACCTAACTGGGATCCACCCACAGGAAAAGCAAAAAAATTGCAGAGCCATGCAAAAGGCATCTTTGGAAGGCTAAGCATGCTCAGGTGCTCACTTTAGGCACTACTTTCTCTCTGGAGTTTGCATGGATATTTCACAAATGGGACAACTAAAAGATTTTACCTTCTTTGTGCCAGATATGACTGTATTCCAAAGTGGGGAATTACACTCTGATTTGTAGTTAAGATGCAGCAGATCAATTCTCAATTACTGGAGGATTCTCTCTCCCCCTAAATAATCTGAATCTCAGTTATTGGGAGTGGTTTCAGGAGCACATGGAATGCTAAGTCATGGCAGGGTCTGGCTGGGAATTGAGCATGGGATTGCTCCAGTCCACAGCTGATTTTTCTTGGACCATATCCCTGAAACCTCCAGGTTATATTTTGTAAGTGGTAGTTAAAAATAAAAACAGCAGAAAAAACGAGGAATGTCTTGAAGCATGAAGGAAATACTAATAATACTTCTGAGCAATGCTGGAAGGTGTTTGCTTAGAATGGGGGACTTTAGTCCTGTGCACTGGTTATTCCATGAACCTCAATCAGCTTGTTGTTGCTCTCTGATGTGTCCATGTTGCTGCTTGTGTGATGCCACAAAATCATTAATATGGATGGTTCCATGCAGGTGAAACTGGCTGTTCTCATGAAATGCTGGAGATGCTGATTTCTAGAACATTTCTGATGCAGTTTCTGTTCATTGCAAAAAAGGGGGCAACTGCCTCATGTTCTTTTGGGTTTGTAAAGTCTTACTTGGAGAAAAAGGATGAATGGAATGTGCAATATGGAGGAATGCTAACCAGAGATAATGAACCAGAGATCTCCAGCCAGGGTGTGTTGTTATTCAGTATTTTTCAAAAAATGAATTTAAATTGTCTTCTGTATTTCTCATTCATCCACTGCCTCCAGCAATATTGTTTTACATTTAGTTGGTAAGATAAGATGCCAAAGGCTTTTAGATAAACAGGTAGCCTTTACTTTAAATAATGCCCTAAATCTGAGCTGATAGCTTGTATATTAAAATATCAGTGACATCACATTTAGTTAATAGGTAGGAAAGTTTAAGGATGATTGGAGTGTGCATAAACTTTCCTATCTGTTAATTAATTTTTTTCACGATGTCACAAATGTCAAATATGAAATCTTCAGCTACAGTGCTGCTTTCTAATGCAATATGTTCCCCTTGTGACTGCAAGTATGGGATAAAAGGATTTGCTTTTCATCATAGGCCAAATTAAATTTTAATTGCTTATGAAAATACAAATGTCAAAAGCAAATCTTCAACCTTAGATTATGATCCTTTGTCACAAATGTTATGTCCCCATTTAAAAGTAAAATAAGTGTTTTCTTCACTTGAAGTATGTTTTCCACAGAATATCCTAAAGTTCTATTTCAAAACACTGGGCTGTGATGTGTGTTGTTGATAGCAGAGGATAATCTCAATTTGTTTATGATATCAGCAACTGTTATCCTTAATATGTCAGGTTTTTGATGTCCTATCAACATGCCAGGACAAATGGAGCATAAGGTACAGCTGCTTAAATGGCACAGTGTGCACAGAGCCCCTGAGCAACAGGAGGCAAAGGAGAATTTTCTTACTAGATATAAATTAATGAAACTTGAGTCCTTACTGATGAATTAAGGAAGGGACCCAAAGTGTTTTTGCTTAATTATAATTGTTACTTATTTCCTGTTATTGCAAGCTGCCTTAATCAGAAATGCTGGTTCCAAACCACAGGTTCTGACAGGTGGATCTGCTTGAGCTGTCAGTGTGTGCTGGGACCCCAAACCCTGCCCTGGGCTGAGCCCACCTCCCTCTGCCCCACTCAGGTGATTTCCCACCTGCAGAGCTGCCCCAGCCTGGGCCAGCACAGGAGGCACCTGGAGCTGCTCAGAGAGCCCAGAGGAGGCTCCAGGATGAGCAGAGGGATGGAGCAGCTCTGCTGGGAGGAAAGGCTGGCACAGCTGGCATTGTTCACCTGCACAGGAGAAGCTTTGGCTGAGCTCAGGGTGGCCTTGCAGGGCCTGAAGGAGCTGCAGGAAAGATGGAGAGAGACAATTGCCAAGGGCTGGAGGGTCAGGAGCCAGGGAATGGCTGCCAGTGCCAGAGGGCAGGGCTGGGTGGGATCTTGGGAATGAGGAATTGTTCCCTGGCAGGGTGGGCAGGCCCTGGCACAGGGTGCCCAGAGCAGCTGGGGCTGCCCCTGGATCCCTGGCAGTGCCCAAGGCCAGGCTGGACACTGGGGCTGGAGCAGCCTGGGACAGTGGGAGGTGGGTGGAATGGATGAGTGCTGAAGTCCTGCCCAACCCAAACCATTTTGTGGTTCTCCATAAAATACAATTCAGGAACTCTTTCATACCAGAAACTGCTGGTTCCCTCCCTATGATCCCTCCAAGAATGTCTCCAGAATTTCATATTTAAAATGCTGTTTCCTGCAAGGAAAGCAGTTAAGAACAAGAGAACAGTAGATATTAACTTAGACCCTTTCAGGTACTGGGAATTCCTGATCCGGCACTGAACAAGGCTTTGCTCAGGGCACAGCCTTCTGTGCAGATTCTGACCATGAAGGGAACCTGCTTTTTCCCTCTTCAGAGATTGAATGTGGATTTTGTTGACAGGGAAGAACTCATTTATCATTTGTTCTTTCACACATCATGGTCACTTAACTATTTGCTGAAATCTGATAAAGGCAAAAGCTCCAAGTTGTGTTATTGCTGGAACAGTGAGGGCAGGGTACAGAGACTCCTGTATTAAAGCTGAGCCTTGCTGTGCCCTGCTCCTTGGACTGGCATCACTACAGCAGCTATGACTTTTGTGAATGGAAGAAAATAGGGAATATTATTTTTAAGTCTTTGGAAAAACAGACATGAACATAATGATTTTGTTTCATTCAATTATCATTCAAATATGGCATGTAATTGTAAAACGTAGAGAACTATGAAAGTGGAAATTTATAATGATGCAGTCTTAATTTTATTAATTTAATCCATAAAGCAGATATTACACTGAGACAGACATCAAATTAAAACTCTCAGACTCTAATTAGCTTTAGAAGTCTCTTATGTCTAATTTATATGGCTGTCAAAATTAATTTAAACACTGACTTCAACCTGGTCATGATGCAGAAAACTCCATTCAGTGGCAGTCATTAAAGAAATATTAAGTGTGATCTTGTTTTTTAACCTTGCTTTAATTTACTGTGCTATGTCCAGTTGCCTTACATGAGTTGGACCATATTAAAGTCCTTTATAGGAGAAAGACATCTTGGAAAGTGGACCACACCACAGACTATAAGGATTGCTTGGCCAGTCATGCAGAAGGAATGTATTGAAGTAGAGAATAAAATGTCCTTTGCATGACACCATGAAGTCATCATTTTTGAACTTGTGAAGATACATTTGTGCTCTTTTGCTTACAGGGATGCAGGATTTCAGTGTCTGTGGACCAGATTCAGTTTGTGATCCAAGGATCACAGAAACTTGTGTGGAATTATCAGGATCAGCTGTTGTACAGTGCTTAAAGCTCTCTTGATGTGCAAAGTTCTCATTCTGTGCATGCCCTAAATGCAGCAGGTTTTGAGCAGTTCAGTGCTCATCATGCAAAAATTTAATCCAAATTCTAGAATCCATTGATTATTCCAGCTAGCCTCCCAGTACAGCCCAGTTCAATAGGTATTCTTTGGCTAAGTCCTGTTGATTTGGCATAAAGAAATTTGTTTTTGTTTTTTTTTTTAGTGACATGCTCCAGCCCCTCCAGGGTTCTTTGTATTAATGGCTTGTGGAGAAATAAGTTGCAGCAGCCAACTGTTAAATTCTCCAGTTAGGTAACTCTATAATGTAACAGGTAGAATAATCACCCAGAAAATTGAAAATGGGTGTTTTGTTTACTTAGCATTTGGACAATGCTCCCAGGGATGCCCAGGATGGGGATGTTGGGGTGTCTGTGCAGGGACAGGAGCTGATCAAAGATCCCTGTGGCTCCCTTCCAGCTTGGGATGTTTGGTGAAGTCAGGGTGAGAAGTCAACTGGGGCTAAGTGCCCAGGGTTCGTGCTGCATTCAGGGGACAGCAGAGTGGACAGAGCTTGTTTGAATAACCTGGTGAAATCTCTAATGATGAGCTCTTGAGCACAGGACACTTGTCTTAGTTGCTCCAGCTGGGCTTTGTGTTGGCTTCTTGCTGTCTCTTGCCTTTGTCTGTGGTCCTGGGGGTGTGTGCCATCAACAGCAGACTTTTTCTCCATGGAATTTTATTGAAATAAACATATAGGAATCTGTTCCTTAAAAGTTTTAGGTAGATAGATACAGAATTCAGTTGTGCTTAAATCTGGGCAGAGATTTGAGGCTTTGAAATTTGCACATAGAACATGGTTAATCCAGCCCTTAAAGAGTCCTGTTAGGCTGCTTTAAATTCCACCCTCAAGTGATGTGAAGCTGCATCAAATCACTCCAGCTATTTCCAAATAGAAAAGTTAGGAAAGAATAATTGGTGAATTATTGCTTTGTTGGTTGCTAGATACTCTATAAGTAGTTGTGTTGAATTCTCCAGCAGTTTCAGAATGTCTTTCCTTAGCTTATAAAATCTTTAAAATACTATTAAGGTGAAGTTGAGGCAAGTGTTTGGAAATTTAGGTTTATATTTAGATTAGGATACTTATCTGCATCCTGATTTCTTTTTTTCTGATCCACCAGAAAGCAAGAATTAAATCTGTCTGGTCTGACCTTATTACAATCTTTCTAAAATGTATGAATCTTTAAAAACTGGAAAAATCCTTTTAATCCTGTGCTTAAATGAAAAAAAAAACAACTCTCATTTTGAGAGAGGCTGTAACAGTGGATTAGGTAATTGTGTGAAAACGAGTTTAGAAAAGCCAAGGCAACATAAAGACAGTCATATAAGACTAATTATCACTTTGGCATATGATAGCTGTCACATTTTTCCACTGAAAATATGGATACTAAGCATCAGAATAGAAGGGAAGGGAAAAACAACTGCAGAAGCATGTAAAAGCTGTATTCTTCCTTGCTAGATGCAATAAAGAGCTGGCACATGAGGAGCCATTCATCGTGGAAATGAATGGAGTAATTTGTTAAACTTATTTCACAGATGTGAAAAGAAGTTTAACTGTCTTCATTTAAGTTTATATAGGCTTTTTCTACTTCCCTTGTTTTCACTGAAATTGCTTCCCCTCAGACTGAGGTGGGGGGAACCCACCACATTTATTTTTAGATCTATTGCAGCTGACTTGGTTTTTGATGGAATAGTTAATTTGGATCAATTTATGGTGACACAGCATCTGACTTGAGTTGGAAGAGGGAGGTGATTTTGTTGGTGCTTGGCAATTCAGGTAACATGACAAAAACATTGTCCCTAACAACTGGTGTGAATTAAAGTTGACCTTTAAAACTTTCTATCCAGTTAATAGTCTTGACTGTTATAGTTGACTGCTTTTTTTCAAAAATAGTCAAATATGGACAAATTTCTTCCCAGTATGAAATGTTTTTTTTTCTTACCCACATTACCTTGAATGTGGTAAGAAAATACCTTGAGAGAAGGAATAGTTAAGGAGACTTGCACTTCATGATTTTTATTTATTTTTTAAGGAGATATCAGTAACCAAGTTCATGCTGTTATGAGAATCATGTAAAAATTAAGACTTTTTTCTCTATGGAGGATGCCTTTTGGCCAAGCCAGTGTGACATGTTTCCCTCTCATCTGTAGCCGTCTTTTAGAAAGGGCAAAGAAAAGCTTAAACTACCTTGTCATGTAGGAAAGAGCCATGCTGCTTCCCTTACCTCTCTGATTTAACATTCATGCTTCTTCATGGCAGTCTTAAAATGCTTTTCAAGGCTGGTTCAAATCATATTCTTCCTACACCTTTTAATCTATTATTGCTGCTCAGCTTATCACTCTGCCAAGCTGAGCTCACTCTCCAGGTCTCAAAACTCATTCCAAATGTCAAGAACCTTTCCCTAGAACAAGTCTGTTATGCTTAGAACAAAATAAAAACACTGCAATCCTCTAATTT
>WBNP01004587.1:68640-92188 GCA_013401095.1 Passerina amoena
TTCCAAGAGTTCCACAGAGAAATTCAAAACGTTTACTGGGGAAATGATCTATGACCTATAATGAGTCTGGTATTTCCCCTTTAGTTATCCAGGGGAAGCATGGAAAGCTTGCACCAGGAGGAAATGCCTAATATTAGGAAAAAATTCTACAGGAATTCAGGGTATGATTATTTTTAAAGAATACTAGGGGCACAAATTCTGGTTTGAGAAACTGATATTTGTCATATATTGTAAGTCCAGGTGAGGAGCTCATTCAAGCTGGTCGAGGACTCATAGAGCCAGTGAGGATGGAAAATCCCTGCCAGGCCATGGAGTCCCAGCTGTGCCCGATGCCCACCTTGTCCCCAGCGCAGAGCCCTGAGTGCCACCTCCAGCCCTTCCTGGGACACCTCCAGGGATGGGCACTGCAAAGCTCCCTGGGCAGCCCCTGCCAAGGCCTGAGCAGCCTTTCCATGGGGAAATTCCTGCTGTGCCCACCCTGAGCCCAGCCTGAGGCCGTTCCCTCTGCTCCTGTCCCTGTTCCTGGGAGCACAGCCCGACCCCCCGGCTGTCCCCTCCTGGCAGGGACTTGTGCAGAGCCACAAGGGCCCCCCTGAGCCTCCTTTTCTCCAGGCTGAGCCCCTTCCCAGCTCCCTCAGCCCCTGCTGGGGCTCCAGCCCCTTGCCCAGCCCCGTTCCCTGCCCTGGACACGCTCCAGCCCCTGCAGGGCTCTGGTGGCCATGACAGGCCCAGCAGCGGCCGCAGCCCTCGAGGTCCCTCAGCAGGGCCAGCCCAGGGGCCGGGCCCTGCCCTGGGCCTGCTGCCACCCCAGGGCTGGCACAGCCCAGGTGCCACTGGCCTCTGGCACTGCTGCCTTTGTGCCCAGCCCTGTCACCAGCATCCCCAGGGCCTTTGCCACCAGCAGCTTTCCAGCCCCTCTTGGCCAGCCCAGCTCCATGGGGTTGGGGTGAGCCCAGGGCAGGACCTGGCACTTGGCCCTGCTGTCCCTCAGCCCATGGATCCAGCCTGGCCAGATCCCTCTGCAGAGCCTTCCTGCCCTCCAGCAGATCCACACTCCCACCCACCCTGATGTTATCTGCAAACTGCCTGAGGATGCTCCCGGTTCCCTCATCCAGATCATCCATAAAGACCCTGAACAGGACTGGGTCCAGTAGTGGTCCCTGGAGAACCCATTGGGTGCCAGCAGGATGTGGAACCACCCCACCATCACTGGTGTAATAATGGAATTTCCCCAGCATATGAGCAGTAAAGCTCAGATTGCTGGAGCCCAGCAGGCAGTGAGGTTCAGGAAGTGCACAGGGAATGCATTTTTTCCACCATAAGAGCAGAAGTGCATATGTTTCTTTGTAGTTGCTGGAAACATGAGGGAAGATCTGAGTAACTTAGCAGTGGGAGGGATAAAGGAAACAAACTATGACTGTTGCACTTAGCAGAGGAGTGGAATTTGAAATGCTGATGGTAAATAAATGAATCATTAGGAAGTAATGAACCTTGTTAATTTGTTCCTACAACGTGATTTCATAATTTTTGACGTTTTAGTCCTAAAACACACAGAAACCTGCAGCTCATTATTTTATCAGTGACACGACCTCTCAAGACTATTGATATTTCAGAGCTGGGTACCACTTCAATCACACAGGGAAATGCTGTAGGTAGCACATAGAAAATTCCTTTGGTGTGCCCCTGTGACTCTGGAGTGCAGTGGAACTGGCAGCCTGCATTGTTACACTTGTCATGATGTACGTGAGAAGTGTTCTGTGCAGGATCATGGGGGGTCATGGCATTTGCAACCAAAAAAAGCAACTGGAGAGAAGAATGAAACCCCACATGTAAAAGCTCTTAGAGGAAAGGAGTTTTGCAAGTCTCCACGAAGCCATTGTAACTGAAGTCTAAAGTTAGCATTAAAGATAATAATGTAAATGCAAGTCTGTAGTGCTTATTCAGAGAATTTAAAAAGGATGTATTAATATCTATAACTATAGCCAGCTGCTTCCACACAGTCTAGGTACACTTTTGAATTTAGGTTTTATTTTAATTGCTTTTTAATTTAAAGAGATGTGAATACTGAAATGTTTAGCCTGTCTTTTCATAACTGTTATGAATAAGGTAAAATAAGGGCAGAGAAACACTTTACAGACAAAACTCATGGGAAAAAGGATGGACTTCAGTGGCTGGGCTAAACCTGCCTCACCATGCAGCTTTTAGACATAGGTCAGATTGAAAAATTGGAAGACTATACTTTCTGTGTCAGTAGTTTGATAACCTGCCAAAAGGGCAGTGATTTTTAGCACAGAACTTCAGATAGGATCATATAGAAGCTGTGGCTGCCCCTGGATTCCTGGAAGTCTCCAAGGCCAGGCTGGACAGGGCTTGGAGACCGTGGGATGGTGTAGGAGGATAGAATATAAGAAAATATATTGTAGAAAGTAATCTTACCCCTAAGGAGGTGCAGCTGGGCAAATTAGCAGAGATAGGAACAGGCCTGACTTTAACAGGCCCCAGCTGTAAGCAATGAGAAGAAGAGTGCTATAAAAGAGTGGGTTGGTGGTGAGAAGGGAACTGGAGTCAGTGGCTGCTTTGTGAAGAAGAAAGAGTCAGCGCTCTGAGGAGCTGCCCATGAGAAACACCAGGAAGGTGTGGAGCTTTTGTGATAAGGAGACAGCAGTGTGGAACCCCTGCAATAAGATGACAGCAGGATGGTGGGAAGGTGGAAGGTGTCCCTGCCCATGGGTGGGTGGCACTGGATGAGCTTTAAGGTCCCTTCCAACCCAAACCATTCTGTGATTCTGGGAATTTCTCTCACTTCTATCCAAGGAGATGCTTTAAAGCTGCTGTAAAAGCATACACTTTTCCTCAGCCAAATTTGTCTACCTGTAGCACTTCAGAAAAGCTCTGCAGTGTTGTGAATCCATTAGAGGAGTGCTAAGGAATAGGAAATAATTTCACATTGCCTCCGGTTGAAACATCTGGTTCAAGTGCAAATTGCATTTGTATTGTCTTACAGCTCCTGGGAGCAGTACACAGGGAGGGGAAAATCTGGCACACTTTTCCTAAAATTCATTTCCATTTTGAGTTTTTACAGAGCAGTTCTGAGTTCACAGCTCCTCTCCACAGTCCAGTGCACAGCCTGGAAGGTTTTGTTTGCAAAGCTTTGTTTGCAGCTGCCTTTGGCTGTGAGTGAGACCTGTGGTGCTGCTCCCCTTGTCTCCTTGGCAGGATCCGAAGATTGTGGAGTTCTCTGCTGTCCCTCACCAAGCTCCTTCCTTGCCAGTTCACTGACAGGACATGGGTGCTTTGCTAAATTCATCAGAAACCTGCATGAATGTTGTAGATTCAAAAAGTTCCTTCTTAAAAAAAAAAACAAAACAAAAAACAAATCAGAAAACAACCCAAAATCCAATATTTTTGAGAATACAATGAGTTTGGGAGCAATTATTCAAATAGTGTTTTTTTTCTTGTGTCACTGCTTGTCTACCTCCTACACTGCAGTAATAATAATTTGTGCTCTACACCCTTTGCAAGAGTTCTAAGTTGTAAAAAAGTCAAAACATTTAAATGTGTTGTTCCTTTTTCTTCATTACTTAAATAGACAACAACTATTTATTAAAAGAAGCACAAATCTATTTTTAACTAACAACTTTGTTGATTTGGGTTTAGGCCAGTGTTGGGCAATTCTTTTTAAGAGGGAATATAAAAATTTAGAACAAAATCATGCTTAGAGGCCCATCTTGCAGGTTAATACTTAATATTTCCAGCTTAATTTAAAAATTGCATTGTCTGGTTAAAGTGTAGGGATTCAAAATTTTATTTTTTAATTTTTTTTTTATTTTAACTTGATATTCATCAATGGTGTTTTGGTTGTTTTAGTAAACAAACAATTTTTTCACTGAACTTCAGTCAAAATATGAAGGCATAGGGAATCAAACACCACTAATGAAGACCTAAATCTGTACTCATATAAATAAATCTGCATGAATTTAGGAAATAGAAAAACCAGGATCAAAAAGTGTTTTCTCTTACAAAAATTTCACTTATGGATGCTGTAAAGTATTCTCCAAGCCATGACCTATTACTATTAAGTATCTTCCACTAGCATTATTTACTGTAAGTTTTAGTTCTATCAAATGTAACTTTTCACCCAATCTATAGCATCTGTATTTGGTTTATATATCTGATCTATATGTCTTTGTTGTTGCTCTTTTGCCTGGTGTGAATACCATTAGGGCTTCTTTTGTCATGGGCTGTTATTTAGGGACAATCATAATCTAATTATTTTCATCAATATAATATTTGCACCAAAAAAAAAAAAAATCGAGGAAAAAATACCATAGGTACACGCAGAGAATAAGCCTATTTTGGATATCCTGTATTTAAAACCCCAACAGCACAACACAGGGAACTCCAGGTGTGCCTTGTCTTTTGACTTGTTGCTTTCAGGCCTAAATTAGGTTGTCCTTGAATATTTCTGGCAAATGATTATTACTGTGCATTATCTCCTTATGCTTACCAGACTTAGAGAATCAAAAGAGATAATTTAGAGTTTGAGAATATAGTGCTCAATTCCCTTTGGAAAGCTTCAAAAATTAAAGAAATTAAGAATTAATGTAGCTAAAAATGATCTTTATACTTTGCTCTACCTTGCATGAGGTTTTTTTGGGTGTGCATTTTAAACTTTTTAAAAATTATTTTTGGGGTTTATTTGTTTTCCTTGTTTTTTAAGTTGTGGATTTTTTAAAATCTTGCTGTCTTACTTTTACCCATCTCTGTCTGGACTCTAAAGTGTTCATGCTGATGCTTCAATAACTGCTGGCTCTCACTGATTTGAATTCTGTGCCCCTCTGGTTTTATTTTAATGACTAGCCCATGGGCTGTGTGCAAGCCATGTACTCCCAAACAAAACCCCTCTTGCCATCTGGGAGGTGTTTTTCTCCTGTTGTAAAAACAGGTTCAGCAGGACTATAAATTTGTTTTCTGCCTGCAGTATTCTTTTTGGCTTCAAATGGAAAAAGGCATTGCCATTGAAGTAAGAATTAAATCAGTAGATGGTGCTATAATCTTAGTTTTAGCTTGTTAGTACAAGTCTGGAGAGGCTGCATGATTTCTTTGCACCTTTGAAAAGGAGGCTTATAAATATGTAATCAACATGATGCTATAATTATTTTACATGTTTGACATTTCAAATACTTTAATATGGTCTTTACTCACAAGGCAATGCTATATTTAGGTTTAATTCTTGATGAGAATCTACTGGACAAGCAACTGGTGTGATTGTGAAGAAAATGCAGGTTTGATTGTGCCCACTGTGGCTTTTTCCAGAGCTGTGCATTGGGTTTGCTGTGCTTCCACCCAGCCCATCTCCCAGAGTGTGTGAGAGAAGGAAATCTGCTGTTTCCTGGGGCTGCTCATCTACTGGAACCCAGGAGATCTCTGCATGCTCAGTTCCTCCCCTTCTCCTCTCCTTTTCTCAGAGGGGAAAGAGAAGGGGTTTTTGGAGGTTTGACTGAGGTGTTTGTGCTCTTCAGAGAAGAGGAGCAGCAAATGCAGCCTGTTGCTCAGATGCCCCTTTGGCAAGGGGAGGGTTTTGTACCCCCTCACTGTATGATGTGTGTGATCTGACCTTAAACCCCATCTATTTAAATATGTGAAGCTGGAAGCAGTGGCAGTGGGATTTAAGGATTCAGTCACCAATTGCAAATGGAATTTGAGAATTTAGGGAAGACAGAGGCAAGCAGAGGCTACATCTGGTAGGGAGCCAGACTTTGCTAACAGACTTATCCTGAGTATCTGCAGCCTGTGGAGCATGAGAGCTGTAAAACAGCACAGGTACCATCAAGAAATGGAAATGTAAACTGAAAAACAAATATTCCTGGAGTCTTTCTATTTCTAGAACTGAAAGTATTCCCTCACTATTTCAGAGACTCTCATGGGAGATCCTGAGCAGGTGCTGTGGGGATGAATCCTTGTGCAGGGCTGGAAACCCACAGGACAAACTGGGCACTTTGTGCTGAGGTCAGGAACATTTCTAGCAAGAGTTTCTGTCAAATTTCAGTGTAACCTCTTTGGATGAACATCTCTGCTCACCTTTTAACTTTGCACGAACCCTGCAGTGCTCCAGCCCCTCTGCAGGCACATATCAGGCAGAGACCACAATTCCTGTTCTGCAGGTGGTAGAGCTGTGAGAGTGTGTGGGGCTTCCACAAGGGCACAGTTTCATAGATGTGCTCCTGCTTTGGTGGCAGGTGGCATTAGAGATGGAAAGAATTGAGTCCCACCTTGTTTTGCATTTCTTAGCCTGTTTGTCTTTACAGACTTGATCCTTTCAGGGAGGGTGGCAGTGATATTTTCTGTAAGCCTCTTTCAAATAAGACTCAGAGTATGAAAACTTTCATATTAACAGCAAACATTAAGTTAAATTTCACATGTCCTGGTCAATGACACATAATTGTGTAAGTTATTTATGCTGGTATAGTAACAGTGCTTGTACCTTTGATTATTAAAACACTGCATTTTTATGCTAAGATGTGAATAGCTGTGAAGGCAGAACTATTTTAACTGTGGGGGAGCCTTAATATAGCTCCGAAATGGGCACTGAAGATCTTATCAAGTGTATGTGGAGTCTCCTCTGTACCACTTAATTGCTGCAAAGACTTGAGAGGGCCCCAAAGCCAGCACACATTATTAAATACAAGTATTTTCCCTCAAGAAGATCTTCACTTGTGGGAGATCCTGAAGGGAACATGTGACTTGCACTAATTTTTGCTTAAGAAACAGAGGCTGTAGATACAACACAAATGTAATACAAATGCTAACCTGCAAAGGCTAACAGTATGAAATTTGTATTTTGTTTTATTTTATGTTGCTGATAGTTTTTTTTATTATTTTTATGGGAGTTCTAGATTGCTCCCAAGCAAAGATACATTGCAATAACACACAAGTACATTGTATTGTTAGGATGTGGCTCATTATAACCTCATCTTATCATATAAACCACCAGCTCAGGGATGCATTAAAGCACTTAGAATGTGCCTTATGGGCCTGCACAAGAAACAGATTAATGCTTGTGAAATCATATTTTAATTTTTAAATATTCTTTCAAGATGAAAGGAATCCTCTTAGTGCCATGGGTAAGCAATATTTTAAATCTGTGTGATTGTAATGTGGTTATTAATTTAATGTATTATTCTCATACAAAAACACATATTACCCTGGGTCTGGTTTAAAGTGACAATATTGCAGGCACTGAGCATTCCTTTTCTAAGCAAATACAGCAACACAGTCAATCAAAGCCAGGCAATGAGTTTGGTTTGCTTTTATGCAGCAATATGCATCCTGATGCACTGGAAAGCACTTAATTGTTCTTAATACAGTTGTATTTCATATGACATGGCCAAATGTAAGAAACTTTATACACTGGGGAGAAAAAAAGAAAGATAAGCATGAAACCTTTGAGATCATGTGATGTAACTACACAATATCCCTCTCCACTCTGTGAAAACAAAAGAAGACTCCCGAAATACATTATCCTAGTTAGAAATGAAATTAAAGATTTAAATAAGCAGTAGATGTTTTTAAATTCTTCTTTTTATCTCCAGAATTATCACTTTTGAATTAGAATAGAGAGCACCAGGCACTAAAACCCAAAATTTGGGATTTCTTCTGAGCATTCTAGGCTGCTGCACATAGACAATTTATGCTCCCATTTATTCCGAAGGATAAAGGACAGGGAAAAAAATCAAAACAACAGCAACAAGAACAACAACAAACCAAGCAAGAAGCCCAACCTTGCAGGAATTTGTAAATGGTTTGCAAATGGTTCAGAGGAAAAAACAGCTGAATTTCTAGCATTTGTAAGAGCTGCAGCTGTTGCTAAGTAAGCAGCCTTTTGCAAGTTATCCATGGAAAGATATGGCCTCAGTTGTCTAGAGCTGTAGGAAAGAATGTAATTATAGACAAGATAAAATTAAATCCAGAATTAATCTTGCCAGTTAATCCCAGGAATCCAAGAATCTGAGTTCCTTGATTGTATGTTGTTGATCCTGATCAGGACCTTGCTGATCCTGGTTTGTCCTTCTCCTGAACTTCAGGCAAGGAATTGCAGCTGAAGTGAACAATCAATTTTGTAAAGGTGCTACTGAAATTGAAATAGATGTGAGTGATACTTAAACATAATAAAAATTCTCTGTTCCTTCTTCATATTGTCAGATGGCACTCATGAGGGAAATGTTTACTGTACAAACAGCAACTTGTTTACCAATTTTTTCTAGTTGAACCACTTCTGTTAGGAAAGAGCAAAAATAAATACTTCTGGTATTCTGAGGAAGCTCTTTAGTCCCAAATTTCTGTTGAATAAGAGGGAGGTTTTATTTTTTCCTTTTTTTTTTTTTTCCTAAAAGACTACAAGAATCTAACTTTTGACTTAGACTTTAAATCTTCATCTTCAAAGAATGATTTGAATAGCACTACTATAAGAAAAGATAGTCAGGTTTTTGTGTGTGCCCTCCCCTGAACCTCCCTCTCCCTTTCCATTGTCTCTGATGGACAATGGGATAAGGGTGGGAATTGAATTGCAGAAGGAACTCTCTGGGTTCTTGATTGTTTTAGCTCCCTCTAATTCTCTTGCTAACAATTTTATGCAAGGTGACAATTTTCTGTAGGAACCCAAAGAAAGAAATTATTGGCATCCCACATCTCTAAAAAATTAAGGAAATATTAATGAATCAGTGTAAAGAGTGAGGAATTAAGATCATTAGAATAAGCAGAGCCTGAATTCCACATTTCCTCATTCACACAATTAAAGGACAGCACTGTAACACTCCTGACAAAAATATTTCCTCTTCTTGTCCTTGCATAACTTTTTCAGACTTAATTTCATTATGGGAGGAGCTTTAGATATCAAAGTATGAACTGAAGGGAAGGAGAGAATGGATTTCCTCTTCCTTTTGTTTTGAAAAAATTTAAGCTTGTTATTTAAGTGATCACTGAATTCCTTTAGAAGTATGACAAACTTCAGCAATTTACATCTGTTTTCCTAAATTACTGTGTCATTTAAAGCTCTTCACATTACTTGTTAAACACGCACAAAAAACCCTCCTCTTATAGATTCAGTCTATCGTGGGCTAGAGGCATAACCAGAGTAATTACACATTACAGGATTGTAAGAGTATTCACATATAGCACATAACTTCCAACAGCATCACTTCTTAGTGCCTGTGGGTGTTCAAAACTGAGGACAATTTCTGCTCTGAAATAGTTCAGGATTCAGATATTTGATCTACATTATAGTAGAAAAACATTCATTTTCAAGTCATGTAAAAGAAACACAAAAGATACATGAAAAGTTTTTAATAAATTCTCTTAAAAATTTCATTATTGTCTTAGCATACTCTATTCACTTCATTAGAAAAGGAAAAATCTCTACCTCAAATCTGTCACTTGTGTTGATTTTAGAAGTACTTTTTTTCTTTAGCGTAACCTAAAAGGAAGTATATAGCAGGCTATTATAAGTAAATAATAGCTATGAATATTTATTCTATATATAAATATTAATTTTATATATATTCATAGCAGACTATTAATAAGTAAATAATAAATAAAAGAAAATAATAGCTGGCTATTATATAGCAGATACTTCAGCTGCTTCCAGTGCACATTGAGCAGAAGTTGATTGTCATTACCACTTTTAGAGAAGAAAAATCTTATCTAAGAATCTGTTCAAACATCAGAAGGCAAATTTATCTTCACAGCCTGGTTCTCCAGGAGCTGAGCTTTGTTGCTGATTACTTTGAGCTTTCAGGGAAGCTCTCAGTACTTTCTTGATTAGGCTTCCCCATTGGTGAAAAACAGAGAGTTTATTGTTAAAAAATTTCAACACCTTTTGTCACAAGCATGAGAATGGAATTCTAAGGAATGTGTGAAATTTTGGAGAAATACATATAAATTGCTGGTATTATGCAAACACTTAATCACTTTTTACAGACCATGAGGAAATTGGATGTAAAAGCCCCTGGAGTGGTTTTGGTGGCAGTGCCCAAACGCTGTTCAGTGCACAACAGACTGATGTGCCAAACTGTGGGGACTCTCAGCATTCCTGGCCTCAGTTTGTCAGGCAGGGTGTGAGTGCTGAGGAATCATCTGAAGCTGAATATCCCCAAAACATTTCTGGGAGACACAGTCAGCATTTCTAGTGCTGGATTGTCACAGGCAGTAAGACTGGGCTGAGGTGAAGAAGTGCCTCTGATGCTGCTGGTCACAGTTTCCAAAGGCTGAAGCCCTGCCTTCAAGCTGATGTGCAAAGTGAGGGAAGAGTTTTGCTTTTACTGCATTTGTAATTTTTCTACATTTTTTCTTGATTAAAAGCCTTATTCTGCCAGTGCTCAATCAGTCACACCTTTTTAGCATTCTGTGACTAGGCTTCTGGGAATTTTTAAATGTTCTGAAAGTCCTAATTTAGGCAGTGGATGTGCTCAGATACATTGATCTGTGCTGAGGATTGAGGGAATCATTGTAGGAGTACCAGAAAGTGCAGGGAGATCATCAAGAGTCTCCATTCATTTGTGTCACTCATCAAAAGACACCAGAGGACTGTGTAGGAATCTCCTTCAGCTCCAGTATCCATCCCTCAGTGCAGTTTTCAGTAATGCAGCTCCTCAGAAATCAGCTCAAGAATTATTTCTGCACATTGATTTAATTTCTCTATCAGCACACCATCGTTCTTGCAGGGAGCCTAACTGGCTTCCATTGCAAAATAGAAGATGAATAGGAATAGGTCAATGCTTGTCCATTCCATGTGATGAATATTTTGTTGAAGTCAGTTTATAATAGGGCAGAACAGAATTTCTCTCATTTAGTGTATGGATTATGGTAAATAATTCACTTATTTGCCACTAAGATGTCCAGAGTATAAACAAAATAAGAAGTAGAAAGAAAAAGCTTGCTAGTATGTCAGAGATCAGCTAAGCAAACATACTCTTGAATTATTGATATGGCTTATGTAAAGATGGAGCCTGGAAAATGGAAAAGAAAAGGTTATTATTTATTTATTCTACTGAAGAGTAGCACATGTAAGTGGAAATACAAGTGGGGTCAGAATTGTAGTTCTATCATCTTTTGTGTTTTAAAATAATTAAAACTGACAAATCAAACTTATTGAATGTACTTAAAAATTATAAGAATATTCTCAGTTAAAAATAATAATTAATAAGAAATATTCTCAGTTAAAAATTCTGATGAAGTTTCTGTAAATATCTCAATCACACTGATGGGGTCTTGAGCCATTGTCTTGGTTTTCTTTGTATGCTGCTGTAAACCAGGAAATGCAGCTGCCATGCTGTCTGATCATTTTCTAAACATGTAATTTTCATATAATGTATTAGTGTATATTGTATTTTTTCTATCTCTCTAAAATACTGACATGGTTGTGGACAGTGGTTTTTTGTGGTTAAAGAATCTTGATGTGAATTTCTGCTGTGCGGAGGGTCCACAGCTGGACACAGCACCCAGAGGTGCCTCCAGGGCTGGGCACAGGGGCAGTATCACCCCTGACCTGCTGCCAAGGCTCTTCCCCATGGCCCCAGGGCACCCTTGTCCCTTTGCTCCAGGGCACCCTGCTGGCTCAGGGACAGCTCTGTGTCCCCCAGGGCACTCTGCTGGCTCAGGGACAGCTCTGTGTCCCCCAGGTCCTTCCCCCAGAGCTGCTCCAGCAGGTCCCCCCAGCCTGTTCTGGTGCTGGGCTTGTTCCTGACAAGGAGCAGAACCTGCATTTGCCTTGGTTGAACTCCAGATGTTTTTTTCCCTGCTCATCTCCCCAAGCTGTTGAGGTCTCTAAAGGGCTGCAGAGCCCTTGGGGATGGTCACTTGTCCCAGATTTGTGTCACCAGTGAGTTTGCTGAGGAGATGTTGAGGTGTTAGTGGGTCTAGGGTCTGCAAAAAGACACGAGCAGTTGTGGGTTGCTATAAGGTTGTTTATTGCATGAATACATCAGTCTCAAAGGCAAAGAGTTTAATGTGTCAAAGTCCATGCACAAGCTTTCTGGTGTAGAGTCCCAGGCAAGAGCAGCAGCTACAAGGCTGCTTCTGGTGTGAAGTCCCAGGTTCTGAGCAGGAACAGCAGCAGCAGTTGTTCCCTGGCCTAGAGTCCCATGTCCTGAGCAGCAGGGATGAGCCCAATGTTCTTTGCAGCAGCAGGCACCACAGCCTTCCCTGCCTTCCCTTCCTTCCTGGTTGCTGTTGTGTTGATGCTGTGGTGGTCAGTGATGATGAAGATGATCCTTGCACCCTACCTAAGGGGCCTTTTATTCATAAAACATCCAACCATCTAAAAACACGATTCTAAAAGATTTCTTCTAAACCAATCTGAACTTGATTCTAATGCGTGAAGGTAGTACGAAAATAGTGTCAGTTCTTACCTAAAAATGACACATATAATATTATCTATTTAGACAAATGTACTATTGGTTTTCTTACTTAAAATTTACATGAATGGTTTATCTATGTGAATAGTTCTATCTATTTCTGCATGTGGTTTTATCTGTTTTACATGAATAATTCTATCTATTCTAGTGGCAAGGTTCTGCTATGTTTTTGTTATGTCTAGGACTAAGTTACTGAACTTTAAGCTAGGCCTTAGGGCCTTTGCTAGCTAATACAATTTCTTAAGGCACTTAAAATGCATCTTTACTTACTTAAAACTTAAGACTTAAACTTACTTAAAACTTAAACCTACACTTCTACTTCCTATCTGTGTGGCTTAATATATCTTAATTTCTCTAAAGGCTTTAATTCAACCCCTGTATTTCCTTCTCTCTCAGAAGGATTCAGAGAGGCTTCATCCCACCATTGATGAATAAGTTAAACAATGCTGGGACCATTATTGAACCTTGGAGGACACAATTAGTGACTGGTCTCTGAGCAGACCCTCTGGGATCTGCTGTTCCATATCATTGCCAAGGCTGCAGATGAAGTTTTTTCTGTGTTTTTCATAATGAAGATGGGAGAGGAAGAACTTCAGGAGACAGGTTATGCTGTACAGCAAGCCTTAAGTTCCCAGTGTGATCATTCTTCTGAATAAACATTTGATGTATTCTGTGGTTCATTCACTTCTAGATGTGACTGGACTTCCTGTGTGTTTCTGAGCCTAATAAGAAGTTGATGAAAAGATATTTTCACCAGCTTCCTCCCAGGATGGAGTACTTTATGCCTTTTAGTGCAGAGGTTCTGTATTTGACCCTTATTTCTGCTGACCTGCTTGGGTCTCATTATTTTCAGGAGTTTGTAAAGATAGGTGTTTCACTTGTTGAGTGGTAGGAAAGAGTCAGGCATACAAATAATCTAAATCAGGAGAGCTGTGCCCAGTGAAAATGAGGATATTTGTGTCAGTATGTGTGGATGTGACAGCCTGGTCAGAGAGCGAGAAAATGGGATTTGTTTGCTCACAGTGGACTTGTGAGACTTTTTAGGGAGTTCAAGAGAAACGATGATACCTTGTTAGTATAACCAACCTGCAGGTGGTGTTTTCCTACTCGGTTTTTCTGTTCTTCTCAAGGACTGTTTGTGAAAAAGATGTTTTTGTTAATTAGCCAATCAAGTAGAATGTGTTGAAGCCGTTTATAAAAGACAATTTTCGTATTAAAGCTGCTGTTGTGCAAGCCAGCCTTCTGGTGAATCTGTGTCATTTCTTGCTCAACAGTGACAAGGATGTTACAGGGTTATACCATGTGATTGAAGGAGAGTGTGTTTATTACTCATATTCTAAAGAGAATTCTTCAGCTGCTATTCTGTGAGCAATAAAATCAGTAACACAATGACTGATGACACAAAAAATATCGTGGTGTCAACTTCTGTTGAGCATCAGGGTCGGTTGGATTAAAGAATTTTAGTTTCCTTACATATTTTCATCTTTTGCTCCTTTTTTAATTAACAAAGTTAACTTTATCCAAGTGCTTCATCAGAGATTTCTTTGGTGTTTTCTTCTCCCTTCAACCTATCCCTCACTTCAGCTTGTCCTGTGCAGAGACTATCAGTGATCATGATTTGTTTTCTGTTCCCATTATTTATTTCATAATGGTACATTAAATGTGCAATTCACATGTGTATACTTGGTATTTTCCTGTCCTTTTTGTCTTCTTGCTAAAGGGCTCTGCCAGCAGAAATATGACTGATAGAGGAGATAGATCCATGCACTGTTACTAATGGTGTAAATGTTACACTATTTTGTCAACAGAGCTCTATTGTTGAGAGCAATTTCTCTCACTGTGTCAATATAGATGCCATGCTGTGTTGATATTAATGGATCTGCCAGGAAAGGCATTTAATTAATCAGTTCCCAGAGTAAACTCTGTCAACTTTAATTTCCTAGCTAACAGTAATGCTTGGACCAGCATGGTGGGTCAGTCAACAAATGTTGTAGTTAGTTAGATTCATGTCGGAAAAGCCTTGGTTCAGGACCTCAAAATGGTGCTGAGGTCAATAATTTGTTTCTTTCTTTTTGTGACCGTGTTTCAGCAGTCTGACAGCTCTGACATTTGTACGAGGAAAGAAAAGAGTGGTCTGCAGTATTCCAGCAGGCCAGGGCAGCCTCTGCCACACTCTGGAGGAAAACTAGGAGTGCATTCAGTCACCTGTAGATCAGGATGTTTTACTGCTCAGTGTAAAAGGACTGTTAACTGCAAATAAGGTTTGTTTATACCTAATTTGGGGTGTGTGGTAGCTACGTGCCTGTAAAGTATTTAAAATGCGTCTTCTTTTTTCTCGAAATTCTGAATTTACTAAATTTTCATCTTATCTATGAGGACTGCCAGGTTGGTGGAATGGCACAAAGATGACATTCATGTACACAGTCTTTATCATGCAAAGCATCTTATTTGTATTGTCAAGTGAGTGGAAGCTACCTCATTATTCAAGCATGCTTTATTTTGGCTGTCAAGTCTCTAGAAAATTAATATTTCTTGAGATAAAAATAGTATCTTAAATATTTGTCCTTCACATGTTTTTACCCCAACTCACAATGATAGACATATTAGTGTAATTTATACAAACACTAACTAGTCTTTTTAAACCCTTAGAATTTTAGCATCCTGTCATTATCTGTTATATCTGCTTATTTACTCTTGGATACTGATGGATGGTTTTGCATTTTGTCTTTGTCATAGCTAACAGGACTTTTCTATTTGATTATCAGTTGGTTTGGCATGGTAACATCTCAGCTCTGACCAGATTTCTGTGTGACTGGAAAGGGGAAAAAGGGGCTGGGAGCCAATATGTTAATTTTATAATTTAAGATTTTTACTCTTTTTGAAGGCTATTTAATCCTATGGTAAAGTATACATGCTTTAGGCTTGCCTTTATGACTTCTTTTAGAAGTAAACCAATCAGAATACCTGCCGTGTTAGAATTTAGTTGAAAACCAAACCCAAATTAACAAAAAATCTTTCCCTCCAAAAAACCAAATAATTTTTAAAGTCTTATCTGGCTATTTGTAATATCAAAAGCCTTTTCCAGAGAGTGCAAGTGGCAAATTCTCTTATAGTGTGCAGCAGTGGACATGCTCATGGAAGCTGGGGTCATGACTGTTCTACTAAAATCTACTATAAAGTACATTTTGCCCACCAAATGAAGTAATAAATGAAATTCTCTGTCTCTTGGCTTCTATTCCCTCCAACAAGTACATTATTTATTGACAGGAAAACCGAGCTAAATGCATTTTATCTGCAGAATTACGGATGGGCATTGTTAAATTGCAGTGTTTTTTTAGCAAATTGAATTAAAGGGCTCACCATCGTTTGTATTGATGGAAAGTAATAAGAACTTTAATAAAACTGCTTTGTTACCAGAGGAAAGTAAGGTATTTCCTGAAAAATGTGTTTTATTGACAGAAGAGAAATACGATCTTGGAGGAAAGTGCAGGTCAACAGAGTATTGTGCAAACCTTGAAAATTCTTTCTGGTGAAAAATTGTACCTCTAATTCTACTTCCACTTGTTAAAGCACTGTGCTGGATGTGATGATTTCACTCAACAAAAGGAGTGCCACACTCAGGTGACACTAATAGGTGTCATTCCCTTGAAGCCAGTGGAGCCAGGCTGGCTTAGAGTGGATAAATATTTGTCAAGTTGAGCTTATGAAGAACTAAAGTTTTGTATTTCTACAGTAGCATATTCCTTTTTGGAAGGTGAAGGGCAATTTAGGAGACAAGGATGAAAATACTACACCATGTCTGCCTCTGTGTGGTGTCAATATTTTGTTGTGTAGCTTAGTTTAATTCACCTCTAATTCTGAACTAGGATGGACTAATTATAACAACTTAAATGTTATTACACTGAAAATAGGGCACTAAAAATACATTGGATGACTGTTTTCTCATATAATCCATTGTGAAGGTTTAGTATTGAATTCATATTTGCCCACTGTGTCTCAGCAAAGAGAGCACACTTTAGAATGGAATGAAAATCTCCAGCAGAAGTGCTGCACCACTATTACATTTTTCTTCAAATGTGTGTATCTAAGATATGCATTCTCAGAACCATAAAAAGTGACTGTCCCAGTGTATTAGGTGGTGATCCAACTCATATATTAAAATAACAGCACTATTATAGAGTTGAACTAAGGTGGGTCATTTTGGTCTCTTCATCTTTTGATTGCAGTTCTTCTCTTGCATCCTTGAAGTCCTTCAGGGACTTCATTGTTCTGCTTTCAGAAACCAGGACAAATGTGTTATAAAAATCTTCAGCTGGAAATACTGTAATGGAAACCCTGTTAATGTAATATGAAATGGAGATGAAGATAAGGTGATGGAGAGGAATGTTGATGAATGTACTGTTGGGATTGAGTGCTTGTGAACTCAATATTTTTTTGTATTTCTGTTTCTAATGAAGTACAAATTTTCATTTTACAAGCATCCATGGAATCATAGCAGTTAAGCTTGAAGCATTAGAAGAATTGTTCTGAGGAACTGGTGGAAACATACTTTTTCCAGGGAACTCTGCAGGCTAATCTCATCTGGGCAACTGAGTGGCTTGTTGAGTACAGTTTAGCAGCCCCTTCACCTTTTGCAGAACAGAGTGGACTTCATGTGCAATAGAATTTGTTGCAGATAAAGGTACTTAGGGTGTGGACTGAATTACTGGATGTGAGGATTGAAAACAGAAATAACTTCTGTGGTTAAAGTCGCTTAAAATGTTTAAGTTTTACAACCACCATTGGACAGTCTTCTCAGTTAGAAAGCAAGCTTTCCTTTGTAAGTAGCAAAAACATTTCCTTTTTTACTTTCATATATCCCAAAGATTAGATACTGCAGTATGTTCTGTTCTATTAACATTTTTCATAATGCATTTAAGACTTGTTAGGGCATGTGGGAAAAAAACCCAATTGTAACAGGAAGTGGGAATCAAAATGAAAATTCCACCAGGTACACCCAAAGTCTATTGCCTGCTGTGAGCCTGTCAGTAACAGCAGCAGTGCCTCTGGGGTAAAGTGTTTAAGAACAAGGGGAAAAAACCCTGCAGAAGTGAACCTGGAGAAAGGAGTGAGAATATGTGAGGGGAGCAGCTCTGCAAAGCCCAGGGCAGGAGGGGCAGGAGCTGTTCCAGGTGCTGGAGCTGAGGTTCCCCCGAGCCTGGTGTGCAGGACCAGAGATCATCCCCCTGCAGCCCTGAGCTCAGCATGGACCAGAGATCATCCCCCTGCAGCCCTGGGGACCAGCATGGACCAGAGATCATCCCCCTGCAGCCCCTGGAGGGCCCACACTGGAGCAGGGGGTGCCTGAAGGAGGCTGTGACCCTGGGATAAGGGCTCAGGTTGGTGAAATTAATGTAGGATCACCTTCCATGGGAGAGACCCCACTGTGGAGCAGAGGAAGAGTGTGAGGAGTCCTCCCCATGAGGAGGAAGGAGCAGCAGAGGCAACATGGGCTGAGCTTACCACAGTCCCCATTCTCCATCCCCTTGTGCCATTGCAGGGGAGGAGGCAGAGAACTCATGGACAAAGCTGATTCCAGGAAGAAGGGAAGGGTAGGTGGAAGGTGTTTCAATATTTAGTTTTATTTCTCATTTTCCTTCAAGCCCCACCTCGAATGCAGGATTCAGTTTGGACCCCTTCATAACAGGAGAGCTCTGCAGGGGCTGAAGCATGTCCAGGGCTGGGCAAGGGGCTGGAGCCCCAGCAGGGGCTGAGGGAGCTGGGAAGGGGCTCAGCCTGGAGAAAAGGAGGCTCAGGGGGCCCTTGTGGCTCTGCACAAGTCCCTGCCAGGAGGGGACAGCCGGGGGGTCGGGCTGTGCTCCAGGGAACAAGGCACAAGAGAAGCCTCAAGCTGTGCCAAGGAGGTTTAAAATTGGATGCTAGGAGACATTTCTCCATGGAAGGGGTGGTCAAGCATTGGAACAGGCTGCCGAGGGAGGTGATGGAGTCACCATCCCTGGAGATGTTCAAAAAAACTTGTGGATGTGGCACTTGAGGACGTGGTTTAGTGGTGAACATAGTGGTGCTGCTGGTTAAGAGTTGGCTTTGATGATCTTGGAGGTCTTTTCTAACCTCAATGATTTTATGAATCTATGATTCTACTGTGATTTTAATTAAATTACTTTCCACCTAGTTGAGTCTATTTTCCTTGTGGCAGTAGCTGGGGAGTGATCTCTCCCCATCATTATTTTGACTCATGAGGGTTTAGGTATATTTTCTCTCCCCATCCAGCTGAGGAGGGCAGCAACACCTGACTGGGCACCTGGCATTCAGCCAGAGTCAACCCACCATAAGGAAAGCTCCTAGAGAATTAAAATTTTGTTTTTATGTTTTCATAAAGTACTACAATACTGCAGAATGAGTCATATGATTATTTTGTTATACTGGTTTTGTGAAAAGACCTAAGTCCACAGAAAGAAGCCAGAGTTGCATTTGGATGCCATATTATGAACCAATTAAATTGGGTGATTAGAAAGTGAGAATAAATTGGTTTGTTAATGTGTCTGTGGAGGGAATACTTTGCCTGTTGCATATTACAGTGGACATCCAAACAGCTACCCAAAACCTACAAGTTTTAATACATAACAGCTTTCCAAATTACTTGCTCAGTGCTGTGTCAAGACCACAGTGGTAATGATGCCTCATGCTGCTCCTAAGCAGTGGTTAAAGCCAGTATTTAAATGACCATATTGAGCGCTACTGAAAATCAGCATCACGTGGGTGGCAGTTCCAAAAGCTCTCAGTGCACCAAAGCCTTCAGCAGCACTCACCCTCTGCAGGACCAGCTCTGACCTTCTGCTCAGAATGGGAAATTAGTGTGGTTATAAACCTTTAATCTTCTTTCAGTCCTTAGAAATAAAAACACAAAGCCACAACAATTAAAAGTAGAAGTGGCTGAAAGCCATGATTATGCAAATCCCCTTAGGTGTCATGTTAAAATATACCCAAACACTGCCAGAAATGGGAAGAGAGGATTCCAGGAGGAACCCAGAAAGGATTTCCTTAGCCAGTAGCCATGACTCAGTTGAGATGGGAACCAGCTGGGCTGCAGCTGGAATGGGAAGGAGAGCAAGGAAGAGGGGACAGGTGGCAATGGAGGATGTTGGACAAAGCTTTTTCATAAGAAGGAATGAAGAGAGGGATATCTAGAAGCCTACAGAAGGGCATGAGCAAATGGAAAACAAAAGGAGAAGAAATTGAATAATGCAAAATTAATTTCAAAAAAGCAAAGGAATGAGAGAATTGCATAAGTACTATAGCTTCAAGTACACCTGAATGTAAAGAGGAAAATGTAAAGATAATTATTTAATTGGAGTTATTGGTGAATTGAGTTAAAAGTGATTAAAAATAGGACTATAAATTACACTGAACTTGGGTATTGGGGTTTTTGTGGCCTTTTTTTTTTTTGTTATCCAACTAAAGCTATCCAAAACTCAGTTCCTGCTCTATGGAGTACCATGGATCAGGATTCCATCTATTGGTACACTCTCTGTATCCCTTTATATATACTTAGTCCCTATTCTCCAAATCATCTTTATCACTGAATTTTCCTTCAGCAAGACAGATACAGAACTATGCAAGATGTAAATTAAAAGTGCCATTCTCCTGCTTTTTGTTCTGTTTTGCAGTTGTGTGAGGGGTGTGTATGAGCAATGGGAGCAATAATTACATGGAAAGCTAAAATAATGAGGAACCTGAATTCTGAAACTCATCCTTTGCAGAAGCTTCTTGGACCATGGTCCAGGCAAGGAGTCAAATTATTGGAAGGAAAGATCCTTGTATCATAGAACAAGTTGAGAAATGAGGAGTAGTAAGCAGCAGGTTTGTTCTGATAGAAGTGGAGTTGTTAGAGGCCATATTTATCATGTTATCACTGTCGTGCTTGTTGATATGATAGCATATGGGCCTGTCCTTTCATTTGCTATGGAAAATGATCCTGAGTTCATGATTCTGTATCTGCCTCACTCCCAGTGTTGCTCTGATTTTTCAAGATTTTCTAAGCTTTCTGATGTTTACATTCTTGTAGTAAACTTTCTCACACACTATCTGTAAATAACTTATTATTTTGCATTCTTTTATAGAAGAGGAGAAATTTGATGGCGTGTTGGTTTGTCCAGTGTCATTGGAGAGGTGGCACTTTCCCCCTCCAATGACACTGTCACTTTTAGAAAATTGTAAATGTTGGAGTCAGAAAATAAACTTCCCTTTTCTTCACCTTGAGAGCAGCGGTGTGTGCGCTTGTGCTGTTTCGTGTCTGATAGTGATGCTCCTAGGCCTGACATTTCAAGAAATGCTCCTGAACATGTGTGGTAGATCCCTCTGCCATGGAAATTCCTGCCAGTCTTTCCCTTGCTCAGGTCTAGGTATCCTTTTGCCATGGTTTGAGATACTGTGCAAGAGCAGCTTTCACAGCTGTTCTCCAGATCCTGAGATGCTGGTGGGACTCCTGGGCTATCATAGAGTACTTGAATATTCTCATATCAGAGTGTTCTGGTTTGAAAGCAAAACCAGTGAGAGACTCCAAGTCAGAAATACAATTTATTAGGAAAAGGGAAAAGAAACATGCAATAATACAAAAGAAGAACCACTGACAGAGTCAGAACACAGCCTGGCACCCTGTTGGTCAGGGTGGTGGGAGCAGTCCCGTTGGAATGGTGGCTGCAGTCCTCCTGGGGTGGCAGATGTGGGTCTGGTGGAGCAGTGATCCTGTAGAAAGGGTGTAGCCTTCCTCTGAAGATCCAGTGGAAAAGACAGCCATTCCTCTGGGAATCAGTGGAAAACCTGACTGTTCTGTCCCAAACCCCAGATTATATCCAGGTGGGGATGCTTAGCTCCTCCCCCTGGCTAGATTATCTCACAATGGGCTGATATCATTCTGTGAGTCATGTGGTGGCTCCATTAGACAGAAATGGCTCCCAGAGGGAGTTATCTCTGAGCCATGCAGAAAGGCATTGATGGGCCCATCAACAGGAGATAAGGAAAAAACAATGCCCCTCCTGGTTTCCAAAGCTCTTGAGGAAAGGAATAGAATACATCTTGTAACCTAGGACACAGAGTTAATAGATATTCCTGCATAAGTGTCTCCTTCATGGTGATAAAATGAATGAAACATTTTTTGAAACATTAAATCTGAAAATTTGAGTGCTTTGCTAGTGTTCTTTTTATTGCAAGGTATCCCATTTTCATCTTCATAAAATTAAATGCTTACATGTACCATATAATTAAATTTAGTTCTAGTAGAGGATTTGATCTGTGAGTTTATTAACTTTTGGCTGCATTACTATTTAATTGCTTTGGAAATTTTATCAGACTAAAATGTGTCCAGGATACATTTATCAATGAAAAAAAAGTGAAAATGTTGATATAAGAGGAATGGTAAAATTTAAACCCCAGATAATCTCTATGCTTCACAGTAAATTACAGCGGGAGGGGGAACATGAGTGCCTCCATTTCTGCTATTAAATCCTAACCACTATTTCCAAAATGTCAGAAGTAGAAAAACCATAATTTTATTTTGCTGCCCAAGATTTTTACAATATAATGCTGAGGGAAGTCCTATTCAAATTTTTCTACATAAAACTAGAAACTTGATGGTTTTGACAGGGATAAATTTAATTCAATATAAATATTAAGAAACAAAAGTCTAAAATTATGCAATATTATTAAACATATTTTCTAAATTTATGTTCTGTGTATCACATGGTGCTCTGAAATTCTTTCATCTTCTTTTTCCTTTCATGATGTTTTCTAGGCTGCTATGAATGAACTCAGTCTTTTTTTTATTTATTTTTAAGTAATTCTTTCACTCATCTATTTTATTCTATTAAAATTTGGCGTACTCTGGCTAGCATTTTCCTACAGAGATCTGGAACTGCTTTTTAAATGTCCAGTCTGCATGACTTTCCCCTTGGCAATAGTGGGGTTCTTGATCAAAATTTTGATCAAGCCTCACCACAGTCTTGCATCATTCAGTCCTAATAGTGGTGCCTTAAGGTCGGAAACCTTAGCAGATTTTCCAGGTGTGCAGTAGAGCAAATAACAGCCATGATAACCACATGGAGCAAGTTTTCATAGACAAATAAATAGATATATAACTTGCCAATTCTCAAGCACATCTCGGAGTGTGTGCACACTTCTGCATGTGCTCAGGAGACCTCACAAGGGATCTTCTAAAAAGCATTTGAGGCACCCCTGCACATTTACAGTGTAATACAATGATTTCCACATAAAAAATATTTAGTTCTCATAAGAACACTGAGCTGAACTTCTTACTGTATTTACATCTTTGTTTCTTGACCTTCTCTTTCAATTTGTGTTTTGTTTTTTTTTTTTTTAATCCTTCTAATGCTGTAAACCTTTTAGCTCTCAACCATCCTGAGGCTGATACCTGCTAAGTGCTCTGGGATGCCTTAGGAGATGCTGAGTCTTTAGAAGAAGTGAAAGTTGTTATGATTGTTGTCTTATTTCTGATGTAGAGCTTATTTGCCCCCATTATAAAGCCACATACAGAACTCTACTGTATGATTATGACAGACTTTCAATTGTAAACCTCATTTTCAGACTTAAAGCATGAGTAAGAATATATTTTTGAGTGCTAATTCACTTTATGGGGATTTTTGAAGGAGTTTTGAATGAGGTAGAGACAGGACCTCTGAGGTTTTTTTGATGATGCAGTTTATTTTCTTATCTTCTACACTGGCAGGAAGGGTGAGTTAGGCTCACATCTTCACCACATGGTTCAGAAGGTCACAAGACCTTTAGTTACAGGACCTTTTATTGACCAATAAAACGCTGCCAACAAGGATATTTATGTTTTTGACCCAATCCTTAAATATTTCATTTTATGGCTCCATGCTTCAGTGTAAGCTTTCTTAGCCAATCATGTTATAACACACAAGCCTACAGTGCTGCATTCTAAACTCCTTGTTCATCTTTGTAGCTACTTTTCTTTTTTCTATATCTTAAACTCTAAACTTTCCTTTACCTAATGTGTCTCTGCTTTAAACTATAAATCCACATTCTTACCTCTGTCACCTAAGTTTGGAAGCCTTTCCCAGGGTCTCAGATCAAATCCTGTGTTTAATTCTAAGCTTTTCTGT
>WBNP01004587.1:92588-133167 GCA_013401095.1 Passerina amoena
TTTTTTATGAATTGTAATTTTTGAATTATGTCTTTAATGTGGGATTTAAATTTTGTTTTAGCTTCAAAAATTAGGCCATTTTAAGGTGTCTAGATCTGAACAATCTCAGCACTCTGCAAGTTGTGTAGTCTGAAAATTAATGTTTTAGCTGAATATATATTCAACTCTAGCTGTGTGATATCTCATTTAGAATTATTTGGTTTAGTACCATTCAAGTCTTCACGTTTTCCAAGCTAGTTATACAGCAACAGTGTATAAGCCATGCAATTTATCAATATTTATTCATTATCCAAATGGCAGACTACTTGTCATAATTAATTATTGAAGTAATAAATAGTCTTATTAATAAAAATGGATGACAAGAACAGAATGATTTCCTTGATAAAGACTGATGACAGATTCTAGTATCTGACACGACACCTAGAACACTGTGCAGATTGAATCTAAGGCCTCCTGCATGGATAATAAATTGTTATTTCAGAGAATAAAATGATTGATACATTTGCTTTGTGTGGAAAAAGCACCTGGGAAAAGATTCTACTCCCTAAGTTATTTAAGCAGACTATGGTGAAATTTTCTTTCCTTGTGACAAATTTAACTTTCCAAGGAAGTGACAGCTCTTTGGCAGAGACAGAGAAGAAATTGATGCCTGCTTGGGGTCCTTGACCTACAGATTCTCCTCGAAGTCACATTCATTTGGAAATCCCTTGGCACCGCCTCTCCTTTGGCAGCACACAGAGGAGGGGCTGTGGCAGAGGCTGCTGGGACAAATAAAGCCTGGCACACATTTTGGGGACACTTTGCTGTTATTGCTGCACGGCTGAGGTGGCCTCTTGTGGGGGTCCCAGTTGTGGGTTTCTCTGGGTCTGCATTGAAGGCACTTGAGGTAGTTCATGTCCAGACTCATGTTCATTATTTCTCATCAGTAAAACAGTCTCACTGCTGTGAGCTCAGCAGCTTTTCATTAGAAGGCACAAAATGGCCAACAATCTCTTGTTCCAAGGTCTTGTAAGACTAAACTATCCAATGAAGAACTGACACCTGGATTATTTTCCCTTTTAACCCAATAACTGATCCCACAGAGCCCACAATGGGGACTTTTCTGCCCAATTACAAAATGCCACCCAAACCCATGGAGAAGAAGGAAGAAGAAGCATGAAGAAGAAATCCAGGATGACACCCTGTGCCCTCCATCTTGCTTCCATCCACAGCACACTAAAAATCCCAAACCCTCAATTTCTCACCAAGTGATACACCCACACTGCTCTCTATAATCTGTTCCACACTTTTGTGGGTTCCAGTCTATCTTGAAGTCTGGGAAACTTTCTCCATGAGTGAGGGTCAAAGTCAGAGCTGCCCTGGGGGTTTGCGCAGTCTCTGCTTCAAACTCCTTGTGGTTTTTCCCTTGGTTGGAGTTTACCATTGGTGCTTTGGTGACAAAGCAGCCCCAGAGGCTGAGCAGTGTTTGACAGCTTGGAAATGGCTGGGCTGGGGAAAGGAAGGGCTTTCACACAGATTAATGATTTAATAAACAAAACAAAATCAACAAAACGACCCAAAAACCCCAAACCAAACAAAAACCCAAAAAACCCCACCCCAAACAAAAAAACACCAACCAAACAAGAAAACAAGCCCCCTGAAAAAACAACAAAAAAAATCCCCAAACCCAATGAAACCAACAAAAATCCACCCCAACAAACAAAGAAACAAACCCAAAAAACCCACAAAAAAACCCCAAACAAAACCACCCCAAATGAAACCATATCTCTGGAAATGTTTTATTCATAACCAGTATTTTTGAAGATTAAATCTAAACATTACATTTCAAAAATCTTCTGAAGGAAGATATATACATACCATAAAATACCTGGCACTTGGTTTCCTTAGCTTAGAGAAAATAGTACCTTTTGTTGCCTTTGGTGCATCTTTTCCCATTTTTCTGTTTTTTACTTGAACTTAAGGGAGTTTCATATATATAAAAATTCTGACATTTGCAATGGACTGTGACATGGAAGTCCTATATAATTTTCTCTTAATTACTTTCTTAATAGCCTATTTAATGTAGTCTATAAAATCAGTCTTACCATCAACAAAGTCATGATATGGAGATTTATAACAGGTCTTACTGAGTCTTGTTCAGTTGCTGAGCCTGAGATCAACAATATTATAAAGAAACAGCAATATAATGTGCTGTCCTCCTGAATGTCCATCTGATTAATTAATGACTTTTTATGCTGTAATCTGCACTTTGCACTAATTCTGACTCATGCTCTATAATCATGCATAAAATGTAGTTGCACTTCTACTGGAACTTTGGGTTTAGGCCAAAGAGATGAGTAAAGCACCAAGAAATTACTCTGTGTAGTAAGACATGAAAAAGAAATTATTATTGTCAGGTTAGACACACTGCTCTCTGGAACTGACTTTGCATCTGACCCACTGATTTGCTGCCTAGTTGCATGTAATTATTCTGAGAATGGCAATGTTTTTCTGGCTCATTGATGATGGATATGCCAAGCCAAATTCTATCACAGTCAACTGCATCCAGTCTTTAAGTGACAAGTCATCCATCTGGAAGGACTCAGATGATGGTCAGAAATGATACAAGAATAAACATGGCAGACCTTTACATCTGTTTAATATCAATGTCTTTTTCAACAACAAGTAGAAGTGAGTAGGGGATAACTGACTACTTTTAAAACTGCTTCCTAATGTGGATGATCAATAATATAATCACACAATAAATTCTAATAGTGAATTGCAATTTTGGCAGTTACATGCTATATGCATCATGACAACATTTCTGTAGGAATTTTATGCCTTTCAAAGAGATAAAAGTTCAAATTCAAGAGATCAGCTTCAAAGGAATTCTGTCAGAATTGTCTACCTCTGCAGAGCAATAGCTGTAGCATAAAAGGCAGCTAAGGGCAATGAGGATTTTTTTAGGCATACACTTGGGAGTGGGAAGATGTGATATTGTTTTATCTTAACTCCACACCTGAAACCACAGAGTTCAGAGTTGGACATTGTTTGGTTTGACTGATACTAGAATGAAAGTTCTTCAGGGTCCTAATGCAGTTATTCTTGTCTTCACACCCAAATATTTTTTGGCAGCAGGGTTGGTGAGCATTTCTTTCCCCTGCAGAGAATTGCCCAGTTGAGCACATTTGAGTTCAGTGCAGAATTTATGTACATGAGAGGGTTGGCTTTGTTTTATTACTTGGTTTGGTTTGTATACCAGCAATTCAAAGTGAAATCTAGATGTCTTTTCAGTCTCAGTGTTTCTAAAACTTTTTTCAGTAAGATATTGTTTGCATTTAATAATGAAAGCTATTTAGAATTCTGTTTGGTTTAGCTGCAGTAAATTGTATAGCATTCTTCCAAAAGAGACAATCAAATGGTTTCAACTTTTCAACAAAGAATCAAAGGAAAAGGAGCAGAATTACATGATGCTGAAGTGAAGCATGCTGCAGAAATCAAGCTGAAGAAGCTGATGAAAACTTATTAATATGTGCCCCTTCTGCTCAAATCTGCTCCAAAGTCTGAACATCTCAAAGAATTCCATTTAATATGAAACTTTCCATCACCTGATTGTTATTTAGCAGGTGAGAGGAAATGCAGGAAATTGCCAGAAGTATTTTTTCTGTATAGGATTAATAACAACAGAAGTTTAAAAATGCCTTGAGTGCACCAAGAGACTGAGAATGAAGTGATGATCAGGCAGGTAACAGGTGGCCTCATGCAAGGTTGTCCAGATTGGTTTAAATGCTGTAAGAGAAGTTTGTTGTGAGCCAGCTCACAGCATCATGAATATAGAAGAGCTAAATACCCTCATCTGGAGCCCTTTTAGAAAGCTCTCCCTGTAAATTTTGTTTATACAGTTTCAACGTGCACTCAGATGAAACACCCTATTTTCATGTTTTTAAAGTAAATTACCCTGAATAGAGGGAAGATGATTTGCAATGTAATTAGGCTAAAGTGAAATCCAAGTTTCGTACAAAGGTCAAGTTATCCTCTAGTTTATAATTTACAAAGTTTTTACCTTTTCTATCAGTCCATACCCTTTGAAGTGCTGTTTCATATTAAAACTGGTGTAATTGTGCAGAGCTTCAATTGTTAATAGCACCAGTGGGAATGAGGGATTCATTTTTCCTGGATTGTATGACACTGCTTTTGCGAGCCACAGACACAGAATTTTTCAAATGGTCCAGTTCTGTGTCTGTTGACAAATGTACCCATCTAACAGACAGACATGTATCACACAGTGGCATGTTTGGAAAAACTGGACAGAAGCTGCTTTCTAAATTTCTTTAGAGAGTGCTTGAGAAGGTGGAGGCATCTCTTGCACTGATTAAGAGGGAGAGTTACACTATATGTAAATTAAAACATGCTCGTGCTCCTTTTCTGATATATCCACAAAAGATTCCATTTTGCAGTTACTCAGATTTTTGAATCTCGCTCTGTTATTATGCAGCTGCAGAGCAGCTGAATATGAGCTAAATTAGGGTAGTGGAGTCCTGAATCTTGCTTTAGCCTTGAATTTTCAACCTTTTCTCCCTTCCCACCATCATCTGTACTCCAAGATGCTTCTGTGGCTGCTTCCTCTGCTTGCTACCTCAAAGCAGATGAAATGTTGTGTACATATTGAATGATCCATAAAGAAAACTGCCTGCAGTTTTAAAATCCTTTTTATAGGAGGACGAAATTTAGTATTTATATAGTGAATCAGTTTGGGTTGTTAAAGAATTTAGAGGGCCAACTTATTGATTGGCTTGTGCATTCTGGATAGCTACTGAGTGATTTGCCTTGGTAGATATCAGTCTGGCACAGTTCTTGCTCCACAAATTCAGGATCTAGGAGGACCAGACCTCCTCACGTTATTTGGAGCATCAAAAGATCCTGTATTCATGGAGTTCAGCCTGAGTTTCGGAGCAGGGCTTATGTGCATTTGACATATCCAACTAGACTTCCTGCTGGTTTTTATTTTTGGGGCTTTTTGGTTGTTGGTTTTTTGTTTGGGATTTTTGGGGGTCAAATAAAAATTTAAGCCTGTGTTAAAAGACTGTATTAAAATTACATGGGAACCTTCTTCTCCAAATCACATTCATAAATATACCTTATAGCTCTTGATCATGACAGCTGATCCAAAGACATTATCCACAGCTAATCATGAATTCATGCATGGTTGAAATCCTCCAAAGTAGAAATGTTATCATTACTTGCATACATCTTTCATACTTTAAAAATAATAATTAAATGAAATTAGTTGGGTGCTCACATTTTTTCATTTTGAAGTATGACTGGATAGGTACAATCTGATTTCCTTAATTATTCTACAAATTCAGAGTAATATAGGAAGACTGCTGTAATATTTTTTTATCCTCAGGGATATTTAGTTCTTTTGAAGCAATTTAAGCAGGAGAGTGTTATTGCTCTGTCACAGTGCAGTTATGTCCAGAATTATGAGCACAAAGAATTATACTCCCACCCACAAAAATTAAGAGTTCATCTGCACAGCAACCAACACCAGTTTTTCCAGAAATATTGTGTCATAGTTTACAGCTGGAAAAAAAAACCTTTGGAATTACAGTAAATAGCATAAATACAAAGTGAATTCTGATGAGGCTCTGGGATTAATCCTGAATTCTTGTAAAATCTTGCATTGGCTTGTGCTGAAAGGCCATGATGTTATCATTGCAGTCTCAGGTGGAGTTCTCACATGCAGTAGTCAATTATCCAGTCATTGGTTAATTAGTGACTAACAGGAACAATTAGCTGGTAAATGCTTGGCACGTTTGGAAAGAGTTTCTTAAGGCTACTCTGGCTTCACCCAGAGATTAAACTCTGAAGTTCCATGGGTGGAACTTTAGATTAAACTCTGAAGTTCCATGGGTGCTCTGTCTCTGCATTGCTTGTTTTTTTGCCATTAGACCTGGAAGGAAATCCATGGACACTCAGCATGGAGATCCTGGATTTCCAAGGCTTGATGCTCCTGCTTTCCTCTGATCTGGAATGGTAAATTACCACAGCAGAGGGAATTCCTGCAGTGTGCCCAGCACAGCTCAGAGCCATTCAGATGGCAAACTGGAAGCAGCTGCTTCTTACCCTGGGGTCTGTGAGAGCTGTGGGATGGCAGGGGATGGGTGGTTGGGGATTGGAGAGCAAGGATCCCTCTTCCCTGAGCAGGGAACAACCCTGAACCTCCCCAGCAGCTCATTAGGGTTTCTGTGCCAGGCACTTTGGGAGTTTTCTGACACTGCTTGGAGAGTAAAAGGTTGTTTGCAAGAAGGTTTTGGTGAGTAAAAATTCCCCAAGAGCCTGTTGGGGAATAAGGGATAAGCTGGGAGTCTGCAGGGTTCCTGGTGTCCACTGTAGTGCTGGTTCCCATCAAAGCAGGGTTCCCTTCTCACACAGACACCAGGAATCCTCCTGTTCCCTCCTGCCTTTCTCCCCAAAACCAGCATCTCCTTCCTACCCTTATTTGTTGATCTCATTCACCCATGTACAGACACCTAAAAAAGCCCAAACAAATCTAACACTAATTTAAAGAGAGTCATTTTTATCCTCATTCCTTAGTCCCTTGTGCATAATGGAATCAGACTTTTACCACCATTCAGTGTGGGTTTTTGAATTTAGGCTTTTTCTTGGTGACCATTGATAGAGATGATGCAGCTGGTTTAATGAGAAAATAGGATTTTATTCCACTTCATGCATCAACAACTCAATTGTTACCTAAATGCAATTACAAAATAGCATAGCCCAGTTTTGTTGGGTATCAAATACCCACAGCTTTTACGCACTGCCTGGAAAATTAAATAAGTACTGCTGAAAATGAGGGCATTTGTTAATGTAGGGAGTGTTAATTAAACCACTACAAAAAGCATTGCTTGACTTCTGTGAATGCATGGTCAAGTCTTCCACACTTGTTATTCAGGTGTTATTGGTCATATTTGTAAGTGACAGTGAGATAGGAGGTACTGATAAGTGATTTTTTAGTGTCAGGTTTGTTTTTGTTTTTTTTAATAGCAAACCAACATGGGGAATAAAAATGGGAATGTCTTTCAAATTTACTTCTGGATGCTTGTTAAGTACAGACACAAAAGGTAATAGTGGAACTCACCAAGTTAAAACCACTTATAGACAAACATAATGTCAAGGACTAATTCATGTAGTTCTGTGTATATTTATACATAAAAACCAGTAAGAAGTGCTGAAATTGTGGGAGTGTGGATGATGCTGTGTTTAAGAAATCTGAGCCTGACTGTCAAATATGTTATGACTATTCAAATTACATGTGTGCAATTATAACTGATATGTTTAAAATTATTATTTTGAGTATCTTATTTACCACTTATCAGCTGCCAGTTTCAAAAACAGTGGGGACAAACTGATCAGCTGTTTAACCATGTGAACTCAAGTGTTTTCCATCGGCACTGCTTTTGCTTTGGAGCTGAACTGGGTACAGAACAGAACAGAACAGTTTGTAGTGGATCTGATCAGATTTGCACAGGAACGTACATTCCTATAATCAATTACTTTATGGCAAATTGAATTATTTTCTAAATCACCTATTTATTTAAAGATTTTTAGGAAATGAGATGCCAGTGCTGTCCTTTTGTATGTCTACCATATACAGGGCACCAAACCCTCTATAATCACTATTTATAATTGAAAGTGAAAGCTATATGATTAAATCTTAATCTCTTGCATCGATGAAATGTTCCCCAAATCCTGGCTTTGTGGTTTTCATTTTTTTTAATGCATTGTTGCTAATGGTTCTATGATATTAATGCATTGAAGGGATAGGAAAGCTGGGGAATACTGCTTACTGCAAAAGGTTAAATGGTTTTTTTTGAAATAATTCATTACAACTGAAAGGATACATTAAAATTCTCAAATCTGTATACATTTAATATTTTAAGTTGCTTTTAACAAGGATGGTCTGCACATCTGTGTCAGCCACCACTCACCTAAATGCTGTGTTTGACTGAGGGTTATATTAGACTTTAGAGTTAACATGGATTTGCATATCACCATGGTCAGTGGGATTTGGAATGACAATTTATTATAGTGCATTATGCTTTATTTATAATTCACAAATGGCTTAGAGATTGAGATTTTTGTTATTTTATTCCTAAATCCTCTTTTCATTGTCGGTGTCAGTATCCATTAGATTGGATTGCTAATAGAACATGGCAGGGACACAGAACCACCCTTGTCCAAAGGGCTCTCAAGCCCTGGCAGAGCTGGGCACTGAGCAGCTCTCTAGGAAGCCATTCCATGCCTGACCAGCCTCTGGGTGCAGAGCTGCCTCCTAATATCCAGTGTAAATCTCCCTGTGCAGCTCTGAGCTGTTCCCTGTGTCCTGTCACCGTGCACAGGATGGGTGAGGCTGGGGGGGCTGCTCTGGTGCCACCTCCCTGCTCCAGCAGGGCCATCCCAGAGCCCAGGGCACAGCAGTGTGTCCAGAGTGTGTGCAGTCCTAATTTCTTTTTGCCAAGGTCAGGATTAAATCGTGAGATGGTATTTCTTGTTGGGACTCAGATGTTTATTAGTTCTTATCTGTGTTACAGTCTCACAAACGCTGAGTTCTGCAGCACTCCAACAAACTAAAAATGGAGCCCCATCTCTCTCTCTCTACAAGGCCTTTCAAGGATAAAGGTAAGAAATGACACCTAAATTATTTTTACTTTTAACCCAATAACCAACCACCCATGGCCTGCAACGGGGACTTTTTTTATCCAATTACACAAAACCACCCAAATTACACAAAACCATGGAGAAGAAGGACCAGCCTCTGCCCCAAAAGCTCCACCTTGCTTTATATCTGTTACTATATTCTAAACCCTTAAACTCTAAGTTTTCCACCCTGTGATATCACACACTTCTATCCAAACTCCACACCCATAATCCCAATTCTATCATTCTGTTTTGGAGGCCTTCTCCATGGCCTCAGGTCAGTGCAGTGTTCTCCTGGGGGTCAGTGCCTGGCAGCACAGAAAATCTGAAATTCTCAGCAACCAGGGTTCCAACAAGGGGGCTCTGGAGTGTGCCTAGGGAGGGGATCCCACAGCCTCTCTGCACCATCTGTTCAGGGCACCAGGGAGAAGAGCTCATTGTGCTCCTCTCTGTGTCCCCTCCTCCCCTCCCCAGGAAGGAGAAGAGGTCACCAGTTATTCTCAAAATGGTGGCAGATAAACAGAACAATGACAAAACAATTCTCTTACACAAACACTTCCAAGTGCTCCTCTCCCCTTCCAGTGGAACTCATCTTGCTGCCCCGAAGAGGTATTGTGAGGATGAATTGTTCCTGTATTTCAAATAATTGAGAAAGTACAATATTATACAGCTCTGAGGTTACCAAAGGAATAGTTTGTTCATGCTGGCTGTACCTGAAGTGATACTAGTAGAGGCTTTGAACAAAATAATCTGAATTAGGAAATGCAGTTTGAATTTTTAGCCCAGTTAAGATTTAATACCAAGCACAGCTTGCAGGGATTTTTGCCATCGATTGTATTTGTGCTCATACAATTCCTTACCAAGAGCAGTTCTACTATGTCATGATCAATGGTGAAAATTTTGGACAGTGTAAGAGTTTTAAACATTTGAGTGCCAATTATTGCTGAATTTAAGGGTTTTTTACTGAGTGTTTGTTATTTGCCATTGAACAGTTCTCATGCCACCACTCAGAAAGTCGTGCTGAGCAGCAAGTGGTGCAAACCCCTCACAGGACAGGAGTGTTTGCAATTGGAAGGTCACAAGGAAACTCATTCTTGTGTTTCTGCAGTCACAGCTGGCTGTGCTCTGAGCAGCACGTTCTCTTCAGATGCTCTAATGTATTTAATGTTGTATTTATCAACAGCCACATGACCAGAAACAGGCAAAGTGTGAGGAAATTCCAGCTTTTTCTGTGTGTGGGTGAAGAATGAAGAAGTTATTTTAGGAGTACTAATATTAGAAACACTTAAAATTGTTAATATTACCAACTCTCTATTATAGAGAGCTGAGACTGCAACTGTGTGAAGTGTTCCATGTAAACAATCCTCTCAAGAAGCAGAAATGTGACTGTTAGCAATAGAAACACCAATCTTTCTCAGCATGTTAAAATTCAAGTATTATAACAAAACTTTAGAGTTCAGGCAAGTTAAGGATTTCAGACAACCAGCTCATTTTTCACTAGGTAATATAATAGAATATACAAGAAGCAAAACAAGGGAAAATACAATACAATGGGCCTTCTTTACAAGAACCAATTAAATAACATTCCAAGTCTGATGGATGAGATTCCCAGCCCAGCAGAAACTGTGGGGCAGATGGGAATTTCAGATTGTTGGCAGTGGTTTCCCTGGGTTATGCTCTCACAAGTTATTATTTCATTGGAAATGATGCCTCTCACCTGTGGTTAAACATGACAAATACTTTAACAGAACCACATGATATCAGGATAACATTCCCCTGTTTAGATTGTCCTAATTTTACCTTGAGATATTACCCATTGGCAGCTCAGTAGAGTTGACAGAAAATATCCTTGTTAAGCAGCCTACAATATCATAGAAATTTAGCTCTAGTCCAGCTACATTATCCTTGAAAATTAGTTCTGTGAGGACATAACTCACCAGCAGTGATGGGTCAGAACTGGGCACTCCCAAAGTTCTGAAGCCTTGCAGAAAGCAGCACAAGGCTCTCTCTAATCTGAAACCACAAAGGCGGTTTTTTTTTTTTTTTCTATAAGAAATTTGGATTTAGCAAAGTCTGTGGCTAAAGGTGTGAGATTAGTTCTGCTGAGAAGAATCTCAGTGTTACAGTCTTGATAAATAAGGAGACTGTTGGGGTCATTCTCAGATCCCTGTGTGTTCTCCTTTCTCTCACCCCTGTACCCTTCTATTAGGTTCTTGTATTTGGCTGTAAGGGATAAGGTGCTTTGTGCTTCTCAGTTTCTAATTAAATCTCCTTCAGAGTCAGTCTTCTCAAGTGCTTCACTACAGCTGGCTCCACTCAAAGTTGTTGAAGTACTATTGTTTTCTGTTAGTGACACAGAAGTTCTTGTGAGGGAAAAAAAAAGTTCTCAGTTCTTGTGAGAAAAGGATTAACTTTGTTATAGACTGGTAGCAGAGTTTCCTGGATTGCAGCCCCACAGGTCAGCAAGGCCAACTTGCTATTTGAAGAAAAATTATTATGAGCCAGCTGCTAGATGAGGTCAATAGCTCTGTCTAGCAGAGGTTTAGGACTGGTGATTTCACTACCTGAAAGGACAACCTCACCCAAGGCAGCGCCATCCTCACAGTGAATTGGTGCTGGAGTGGTTTTTGTTGTTTTGGGGTTTTTTTGCTTATTTAACCTGACCCTTCTGAGCCTGAGTTTCTGCTTTACTGAGTTGTCAGTGTGACCAAGAAGAGCTCAGGCCCACTGCAGTGTTCTATAACTAAAACTGTATTTACAGACTGTGGTTTTCTGGTAGCCCAATTTTCCATCCTCAAACATTGATTTCATTGTCTGTAAACCTTTGATTGGGAGTGTCCTGGTTTCAGTTAGGTGCTCCAGCAGGGCCATCCCAGAGCACAGGGCACAGCAGTGTCCATGTGCCTCTGGGATATCCCCAGGGAGGAAACTCCACAGCCCCTCTGCACCATCTGCTCAGAATGGATTCTGAAATTCCAGCAGGTTTCCCTATTTCCTGCTGTTATGGATGTGTGATGTTTGTAGCATTTCACTGCAATGGAATTGTGGCTACATAGAGATGTGCTGAATAACTTGAAAATGAAAGTGGGAATGAAGAACTGGTCTTATGCTAATTATTTGCCCAGGGTGACCACAGTGGCTGCTGCAGCCCAGTGGATGATTCTGTTTCAAACAATTTATTACCTCATGGTTGCAGGACATTGATCTGTACCTTCCTGCTCCTCTGATTTATCTCCTTTTCAGCTGTGCAAAAAGTGTAAAAATGCTTGTTAATTTTCCAAACAATTTCCTCCCTGGTACCTCATCCCACCTAATTGCATTGCAGTGGACTTTGACATCCAAGCTATGTAGAAAAAATTTGCTTTAAACTTATGTAGAAAAAAAATTGCTTTAAACTGTGGGGCAAACCCTTTTTTAATTTATGCTGATGTCAAAGGAACTTTCACCACTTTGACACCAATGTGCTGCAGAATGGCACTTCACTGACATTGTAAAGCAAGGTTTTGGTATTTGAATCCCATACTGGGAAATGGAAACTATGGGCGTCATTTGAGAAACCTGGAAAGTTTCCAAATGTATGTAATCTTACTTAAATTTTATTTAAGGAGTCGACACCTGAACCAGAAGCCAGTTATATTTTTTCAGTTTAGTTGAGTTAGGAGGAGTTTGCTGAAGTTTTCATTGTTTGATGAAACAAAACCAAGCAACATCTCCTGTCTCTTTCCCTGCTGTGTTTCTGATCTCTCTGTCCCTCAGTGGCATTGGCAGTGCATGGAGTGGTGATATCCACGCTGGTGCCAGCTGGTCCTTTCCCTTTAATTCAGGTTCCAGCTATTGGAGCTGGTTGCTTTGCAGTAATTATTTGTTGCTCTTGCTGCTCAAGCTGAGGGCAATTTTAGTGCCCATTACTGGAAACATTTTTAAACAAGGTAATTAGCTACTTACCAGTAATTCTTGAGTAGAATAAGAAAAAAATCCACTGTGCTACCTGATGTATTTTCCCCCTAATCTGATATAGATTCTCAGCTGTGTTAATTGGCCTGGCTTGGTGGAAGCCAAATTCAGTAGTGGTTTATATACCTGAGGATCTGGCCTATCTTTATTTTTTCCCTTTTCCAAATCTACATGGCTGCTCTGTTTCATTCTTTCTTTTGATCTCCACTTTTTCCCCTGCTGTCTACTTAGATCAATTTTATCCACAAAAAATAAGAATAAACATTATTTTTAAAGATGTATATATATATGCACTGAAAGAGACTTTGTTAGGGACTATCAGCTTTGAGAAAACAAGTCTGTAAAATTCAGAGATGTGGTAATTAAACTTCCATGCCTAAATTCCTTATTTTGTCTCCCCACTTGAGATACCCAGAGCCTGTTGGCTTTCACAGCACTTGACATTTTGATAGCCTTTGCATTTTAAGCCAGTTTCATTTCATCTCATTCAACACCTAGTTCAATTTAATTTCATTTTTGGATTTGTGAAACAGGGACTGAATGCAGCTTGGAAAAGTTTGATTTCCCTCACTTGAAGAGCCTCAATTAGGAAATCTCTTTTAAAGGCAACAAGGCAATCTAATTCTTGGGGCAAAATTTGGATGCTTTACACAGAAGACAACGCAGACTTTTGTTACCTCTTTTGTTGTCTACCTTTCAGATACTGAGTAAAACAAGGGAATTAACACCCTCATTAACTCTGTAACTGCAGTGCACTTGTGGAGAATCAGCCCTCAGAATCTGTAAACGAGCCTCTCCTTCTTTCACACCTTCTGCAGATTTATTTGGTCTATTTGAGTTTTAACCCACGGTTATGGTGATCAACATCAGCATTTCTGGTTCTTCTTTAAGAAGATTATAATGTTGATAACAGCAGGATTCTTCCTTTTCTGAGAGGTAGCTGACTATTGATAGTGCAAAAATGCTTGGTCTCATCCTCATACTGGTTTATTAATTGTTTAGTACACTGTAGATACTTATCAGTGTGTTCTGAGAGAAGCAATTGCCCAGCATTTGGGATGTAAATATTGCTGTGTGAGTTCTTACTAATTATTGGCCTGACCAAAACTTAAACATCCTAAAACGAGGGGGAAAAAAATCTAAAGCTACATAGGACAGGGAAAAGAAAATAATCAGGTGATGTTGTGAGCAGTGTATATATATGTATATAAATATATATATATCTCATATAAAATCCATGGGATTTTGTTTGATTCCATATTTTGTTTCCACCATTTTCCACCACATTCTTCATCTAACAAAAAGATACAGTTCACACTCCTCCCTAATTTCTTCTCTGGAAAGAAATTCCATGCCACAAACTCTATCAATATATAGAATATTTCCTCATGACTGTCACTGTGAGAGGGGCATGGTAGGAAGAGAAATGAGATTATATTGGTGTTGTTACTAGTTGAGTTCTGTTGTTGGAGTTCATTCACACAGAGGGAAACACAGCACTAGAGCCAAGACCTTCCTATGAAAATTTGGCCTGCATGGTAGCAAAATCACATTTCAAACAACATACTAAATAGTCTTTGTTACATTTACATACTTGATTAAGAATATATTAGTTATGAGTTCTGTCAATTTACTAAAAACCAACCTAATTTCACAAAAAGATCAGTTAAACACTGTTATTTTGGTAGCTTTTTACAGTGATGGTCTTCAATAGCCACTTACTGTAATCATAGACTATAGCATCTGCATATTTTAATTGATTTGCATATTGTTTGCCTGTTCTAGGTGGAAAATACTTATTTGATAGCATTCATGGTTTTAAATCAGTGGATTTACTCTCTTATTGTGCTGCTCCTGACTGAATCAGCAAGGTTGTGCTGTAACCAAGCACAATGAGTGCCATGGTTTACAAAATGGGATAGAATGAGCAAGAACAGCAAATATTCCATCCAGAATCTGTGGATTCTGTTGAAATGTGTGTCTCTCACTGTTACCAGTTTATGGGAGACTCTTTGCAAGTCCTTTGCAAGTCTTTCCATGAGAAATATGAAACTCAAAGAGCTGAGGCTTTTCATCTTGTGGTTCATCCCAGCCTCATCAATCTTCAAAACTTTTGCTTTTGGGTGTTTTCATGGATAAAGCCCATTTACCATTGTAGTTCTTACATGAGACACTGTGGGACTGTTCCTATTGATTAGACACATTATCCTGCTATGAGTGGCTAAAAACATCCTGCAAATTGTACAAACATGTAAAATTCCAATGGAAGCAATCCCACAACATTCTGTGGTGCAACAGCTCTTGGGATTTTATTTAATGCCAAGACTGACCATGTGTGATCAAAGGAATTTGTAGACTCCATGGAGTAGACCTGATGGAGAATAAAGTTTTCTAATGGATGATTCTTTTGAAAAGAGATAGAAAAAATAGCGAATAAATAAAGTAGAGCTGAAGCTTTAGTAAGCTCAGAAGATCACAAGGTAAAATCTGCTGTCCAAAGGGAAAAGGGATTCTGGAGGGGCTCACAGTTACTTAAGGAAGAAATATTAAGACCAGCAAAAAAATAAAAAAAAAGGAGCAAAAGCTCTCCTAAAAAACAAAGGCACAGGAAGATTAGTGACACACCAAGCTGGCTAAATAATGAATTCTTCAATGACTTCATGATGAGAAAGAAGCCTACAGAAAATAGAAAAGAAATCAAAATATTGAGAGTGTAAATATAAAAAAAAAAATAGCACAGAAATATAAGCAAAACATCAAAAGACCTGGTAAAGCTCACAAGTCACAGAAAGAATAAAAGGCAGGATTCTGTAAGTACATTAATAGTTAGAGAGAAATGAAGGGAAGAGCTGATCTGCTCCTCAGATGAGAAGGAAAAGAAGTGACAGTGGATGTTTTTGGAAGGTCAGAGTGTTAATATCTCTTCTGCATCAGTCTTAACTGTAAAGCTGTGCTGTGATAATTTAAAAGGAACTAACAATGTCAAAGGGAAAAAGCACTTGTGGTAGAGGGAAAGATCAGAGCAGAGACTCTTGTGAGCTGGGTTCTCACACATCAGCTGATCTGGGAGTCACTCAAACTGCTTGAGAGCATTGACTGAAGCTGTTGGAAGCATTGGGGCTGTCCTTGAGACAGGGATGGCTAAAGGTCCAAAAAGTGCAAAATGGGAAGGTATTTGGCTATTTTGAGAAAGTGAGAGGCTGTGCTTATGAATGAGATGGGAACAAATAATGAAACCATCTCTTTCTGAGCGCACACAATTAGTGAAAGAACTGATAGAACAGAATCATGAAAGAAATCATGCCAAAACACCACCATTTCTTTTGTTAGGGGTTTTATTGATATGTGTAAGGTATTAGTTATTTTATAGATCTTCATATTTTATAGAACATGTAACTCCATCTAATAGCAGGATATTCTCACTGGAAAGCTAAAAATGTACTCTAGGAGAAACTGTTATAAAGTACCCTAGAGAATCATGTCCAGAAAGTATTTTTCAGTGGCCCTCTTACTAACTGAAGATTCACTGGGAGTGATGATGTAGAAAGTTAAGCAGGATATTAGGAAAATAATTGCTCCAGGTACGTTTTGCTGGAGAAATTGTCTTGGACTGTTACAGAATGTCATCACTTCTAGCCAAAAATTACCCTACTTACCTCAGAGATAGATTCCATAAAGGTTTTTTTATCCCCATGGGACAGAGAATAGTCTAGATTTTCTTTTAGAACTTTTAAAAAAATATTTGTACTCTAAAAATATCATTCTCATTATTTTCAAGAAGAAACCACAGCATAGTTTTATTTTCTCCACATAAATGAATAAGATTGTTTAAATTCTTTATGGCTCAGTTATGGTCTGAACTTGCAGAAATTTCTGTTGCTCAAACATACTTCTTAGCCCAGATTCAATTTGAAATTGAATTTCCTGTAATTGATTATTCAGAAGGTTTGAAAAACAAATGATGTCTGATCCATTTGCAGGCTTTCACAGCTTCGAGTCATTGCTTTGTCCTTGGAACCTATTGCTCTAAACCTACAGTAATAATTAAAGAACAGGATTTAAAAATGTATGACTTTATATGACACCTCCCTAACAGTATTATACTTAATATTCTGATATCCAGGGCACTGGTATTTCAGATCTCCTTGGGCTGCTCTTCCTGAAGCAGAGGGGAAGGCCACTGTCCTCTCTGCATCACCCTGCAAACACAGCCCAGCCTGATGCTTATAAACACACAGGGCTGATCATGAGGCTTCACATCTCAATGTGATTATCTCAGCTCCTTTGTGCTGAGTGTGTGTATGGAATTTAATGAGGAACAACTTCTGTGATCCTCACTAATAACAAAATGGTGCTGGGAAATCCTGCCTCTCTCAGATGTGATTTGGTCCTGTCATAGATTTGTGCATCTGGAAGTATTGATCACTCATAAAATGGCTGAGGAGCCAGACAAAAAGCAGGTGTGAGTTGTGTGTTTAATATCACCTTCCCTTGCCCTCAAGGTAACAGACATGCTGGAGTGCACCAGTGTGTGACAGCACATCTCCAGCTGAAGGTAAACACTCTGAAATAATTGATATTTACCCTCTTGGTGTATTTACAAAGTGACATGCTTCAACACGAGTAACAATCTCCATGTCCCTTCCAGCTGTGCAGTTTAGGCACAAACTCACACCTCAGTTTTAAAATAAATCATAGAATGACTTGGGTTGAAAGGGACATTAAAGATCATCTTATCCCATCCCCTGTCAACATTCCTCTATCCCAGGTTATTCCAAGCCCTGCCCAACCTGGCCTAGGACACTTCCAGGGATCCAGGGGCAGCCACAGCTTCTCTGGGCAACTGTTTCACTCTGTTTTTGTTTATTTTTTTTTTCTTAAAACATAGATTCACCAGATGCAGATTCCATTTCTTTTCCACTGCTACCTGTGTTGTTTCCTTTTCCACCCTGACCTGCACTCACCAGTTCAACAGGAAGAATGCTGGATTTTGTTCTTACCCAAATGAAGGAAAAATACAGAATCTTCAGGAATCACACTGGCACATGGTGATGCTGAAATATGTCTGAACATGTTCATTATGAAAATCATGGCTGCATATTTCTCATATGTATTTCTATGATGGTCACAGAACTACAGAATCCTTTCAGTTGGAAAACACTATCAAGATCAAACTTTTGAGTCCAAACTTTTACCAATCCTCACTTTATCACCCAGCCCAGAGCATTGAGTGCCATGTCCAGCTATGTTGTGAGGGACAGAAATGTGTCACCCTGCTTTTCTGTAACAAAAATTGTGAGTTCTCTTCCCCACTGGCGATTCTATCCATGCAGCCAAGAAAGTGCAAAGCCAGTTCTTTCATTCAAGAGTTAATTTGAGAACTTCCATGAAATGCATTCCCAGCTGTCTCACCAGAAGTGCTCTGGTAAGGCTTTCTTGTGACACTGCTGTGACAGGACAGGGGAAGGGCAGTGTGGCCACTGTCACCTGTTCCCTGCAGCCCCAAAGAATAATCTTCACAGATCTGTGAAAATCCTGGGGCAGTTTCTGCTCCCCTGAGCCCCTTCAGTCTCAGTGTGTGTGGTGTGGATTTGTGGAGGAGTCTGGTACCTCTGTATTGCAGGAAATCCAGGACTCCTGTACAACTGACCCACGGCATCAAGCAGAAACTGTTTATTGTTTACATTACACACACATTTATGGATTCTACAAACCACCAAGTGCACACTTCTTGATTGGTGCCTTTGTCTTGTTCACTCATTTTCTGCCGGCATTTCTTGGAGTATATGATTGGTTACAGTCCAGATGTTTCACAGCCCTCTGTTATCTAGTTCTTGCAGTCTTGGTATTTGGTTTCTCAGCCTCTTCTTTCTTAATTTAGCGCAATTTATGTTCCAATAGCCTTGACGAATTCCTGGGGCTTTGATAACAAACTTAGAAGCAGGCTGGCTGGTGCATGCTATGGCCTAACAAATACATTGCAACACATCTGCAGTGAAATGTGTCTCCAGTAGGACAGGGAGAGCATTTTGGAAGGGTTATTCCTCAGAGGTCAGGGAGCTGGAAACATGGATCAGAGACATTTCCAGTGAGCCTGCTCTGACAGTGTCCACACTCCTCTGGTAATCAGGGTTAGGAAGGCAACAAATAAAAGTGACAGAAAGGCAAAATTAAAGATATATCATGAAAGGAGAAGACAAGGGAAGGTTTTTATTAAGTGGAGCAGTTAGTTTTCTCCTAATTAAGGACTCTAATTTGGCTGACTGAACTGTGATCAGGGACTCTGATTCATCATCTGGTCATCAAAAGGCTTTACAAGCTGACACCTCCTCATTTCTGCTGCCAATTCACAGAGGTGCAAATCTGCAATCCTGTGCTGCTGATTCCAGCACCCTCCATGCACAACCAAATTAGGAGAAGCTTGAAGTAAATCACTTGATCCATAGCAATGTGAGAACGATGGCCAATTAGATTAGGGCTGCAGGATTGGAGAATGGAGTTAACTTCAAATTGGGAGAGATCAGAGAGGTGAAAACTAACCAGGATGCTGGTCAAGAACTTCCAAACTGTCTGAGCCTCTGAACTTAAGGCAGTTTTTCATTTTAAAAAATCCCTTTTAGTGCAAGTGAATTTTTCATAGGAAAAGACACCAAAGTTTTCTGTAGGACATTGGTGAAATAGTGTAACGAGATTAAGGAAAAGTGAGTACTATGAAACTGCTTTTCTCAGGAAGGAGATCTTTTTCCTTCCAGAGGATACTCTATGGTGCAATAATATAATACATACAAAATGAGAAATCATTTGTCTGTAGGTTTGGGGTGTGGGAGCTTGTGCTGTTGGCCCAAAAGTGGAATGTGTGTTCCTTAAATGCTGGTGTGGAATGATTTTTAAAAGCCAGGCTTGTTAACGAGTATCAAACCACCTTTGCTAAAGCTGTCAGTTCTCTCCCCTCTATATTTAGAGGAGATAATAGGTGTGATACATGATTCATCATGCACAGCCTCCTTCCTTATGCAAACTCAGATATGAGAAAGGCTGAGATGAGGCTTTCTGCCCTTTCTTCTGAACACAAATCTCTTTGCATCGCTGACATTGAGGAATCCCAAAGACGTAACACAAATAAAGACAAGCAGATATCAGTAGCACAGTGTGAATTATGCATAATTAAAAAATTTCTTTCAAGAACAGTGTGACAGGAATGACCTCTCACAAATAGTATAAAAAGCTGGGGGAAAAAAATGTGCCTGTTAATTACTGTGCATTATTTAAATTGACGTAATCCTTAGAGATGGAGCTGGTATTGTTGCTTGTTAGAGTTGCCAGTTTTTGCATGAAGAATTCTGTTTTCAGTTGCTTTAACTACAAATCTGCAAAGGACCAGCCAATATTTTTTATATGAAAATTATGCTACAGTACAATTCACTACACTCCCGTATTCCCTTCATAGCAGACAACTGATAAGAGGGTGAAATAATTTCCAAAGGGAAAATGGTTATGGAAAGTTTTGTTTTATTGTACCAAAAAAAATGGCAGTTTTGTTTCCATAAAAGGTGCCAGTAGTTGATGTTTTAAAACTGGAACATGATCTCTGGCAGATGAAAGTGCTCCTTGTTAGCAAAGCTGCCTGGCTTTGAAAAATACCATATTTTTCAAGAGACAGTTGGGTCAAGTTGGACCATTTCTAGGATCCAGCTATATCAACACAAAAATCCCTGTACTCACTCTAATCCTATTTAGAAACTGAAACAAAAACCAAGCCTTTGGTGTCTATTTATTCCCATCTCTGAAAATCCTGGCTGACCATGATAGTCCCCTGTTGCTATCAGTTAACTGCAGCTGGATGCAGGAGAGTGGTGAATATTGTATTTGCAGGGTGCCCTGTGGCAGGAAGGGATGATGAATCTGACTCCATGTTCTTAGAAGGCTAATTTATTATTTTATGATACTATATTATATTAAAGAATACTATACTAAACTATATTAAAGAATACAGAAGGGATAGTTACAGAATGCTAAAAAGATAATAATGAAAACTTGTGACTCTCTCCATGGTCCTGACACAGCTTGGCCCTGATTGGCCAAAGAGTGAAAACAACTCCCAGCAGAATGCAATGGAACAATCACCTGTGGGTAAACAATCTCCAAACACATTGCACATGAGCACAGCACAGGAGAAGCAAAGGAGTCAAGAATTGTTTTCCTTTTCTCTGAGGCTTCTCAGCTTCCTAGGAGAAAAATCCAGGGCAAAGGGATTTTTCCAGAAAATATGAATGTGACATGGTGAAGGCTTGGTTTTTAGTGAAATCATTGCTAAATTGCTAAAGCTATTGGTGAGACCTTCCCTAGACCATTACATGTTATCATGAACATGGTCTCAGTTCTCCTCTGGGCTCTCTGAGCAGCTCCAGGTGCCTCCTGTGCTGGCCCAGGCTGGGGCAGCTCTGCAGGTGGGAAATCACTGAGGGGCAGAATGCCCTCCTGGATTGATGTAAAGCTCAGTGCCCATGCAGAAACCATCAGCTGTATTTTATAGAATTGACTCTAAGGTGATCTTACAATGCTTTTCCACACACAGGACACTTAATTCCTTGCAGTTTCAGCTGAGAATTTTGGCAACACTGTCCACTTTCAGTTTGAATTTTGCCTGCTCACACCTTGTGTGCTTTGTGATCTCTGGAAATTGCAAATAGGCATTCCCTGCCTTCTGCATGCTCCTGGAATGGGCACTGCCTGCACCTGGATTTGTAAGGCGCTTTCAAAGGCTTCTGCTTTAAAGGTGAAGATAAATATCATAACCTGTAGTTTCTGATAAATATGCACTATATTAATCTTTCACCATCCTGAGGAACATTTATTTTTCAGTTCTTTAGCAGGAAGCTCCATCCACACCACAAGAGTGAAAGCTCAGGGTTTTTGGCCTGTCAGCTGCACACGCTTGTCTGGTTTGGAGTATGGCAAATTACTTTGCTCGGGACAGAAGGCACAGAAAGTGTCAAACAGTCAATTAGAAGTATGACTAAAAATACTCATAAGCCTAGTTCTTGTAGCCTCAATTTCTCTGCCTATAAGGACAAGACAATAAGATAATTAACATTGACAGCTTCAAATAAGTTACCCTAAATGTAGCTAAGTAGACGTTAATGTATAAATTGAAAGCTTTTGTGCATGTCTGTGTGTCTCTGTGTAAGTTGCTTAAGTTTATTCAGAAACCACACTGGTATTTTTGAGAGAAACTCAGAACATTGGCAGGAGAATGATAAAAATTGAACTATTTGAGAGTGCTGAGAAGAGGCAGCAGGGTGAGCAGAGGGATGGAGCAGCTCTGCTGGGAGGAAAGGCTGGCACAGCTGGCATTGTTCACCTGCACAGGAGAAGCTTGGGCTGAGCTCAGGGTGGCCTTGCAGGGCCTGAAGGAGCTGCAGGAAAGATGGAGAGAGACAATTGCCAAGGGCTGGAGGGACAGGAGCCAGGGAATGGCTGCCAGTGCCAGAGGGCAGGGCTGGGTGGGATCTTGGCAATGAGGAATTGTTCCCTGGCAGGGTGGGCAGGCCCTGGCACAGGGTGCCCAGAGCAGCTGGGGCTGCCCCTGGATCCCTGGCAGTGCCCAAGGCCAGGTTGGACACTGGGGCTGGAGCAGCCTGGGACAGTGGGAGGTGTCCCTGTGACGCCTTGAGAGGCTGAACCTGGAACAGAGGCTGGACAGAGCTAAAGAATAAAGCAGGGATTTATTAAATACCTCAATGGATCCACCTTGGGCAGCACAAGAGCCCAGCCAGGGCTGCACCTGAGACGGACCCAAAATAGTCACAAAGTGAACAAAAAATCAGGAGGTTCCACACCTTTATAAGTTCTGCTCCATCTGCATATTGGAGTTAATTGTCCAATTATGAATTCCCATCCTCTTTGTCTGCCTCTTCTTCAGTTCCCCATTGTTTATACCTTTTGGTCTGAGGCTTGTATTGGTTGTCCTTGGTCTCAAGCTGGAAAAGGAATTGTTTTTTTCTACCTACCCTGTGAAGAGAACCTACCAACACTTAATATGAAGCTCAGAGTTACACCCCTAGGCAGAACAGAATCTAAAAAATATGAAAGATAAAACTGAAGGCATCACCTGCCCATGGCAGGGGGTGACACTGGATGAGCTTTAACATCCCTCCCAACCCAACCCATTCTCTGAGTCTGTGTTTGCTGCAGTACTCCAGGCCAGGTAAATTTCTGTGTATTTTTAATCAATGCTCCCTTGCCCTGTTGGTTACACAGTGTTTTTCTGTTCTCTATTAAAATTGCTGAAGTTGACTGCAACCCACTTTCTTCTGAAACGCTGGAATTGAAATGAGATTGAGATTTCTCATATTTGGGAAAAGTCTAAGTTAAAAACATGGAACAAAAATAATGAGGATTGCTTTCCTCAGAAAAATAATTAATAGGCTGTATTGATATGCTGCCTTTAAATGGTAATATTTGGAGATTCAGTTGTGCATTTAAAGCGTCCTCAATTTAAACATGTGCTCACATTCACTGCATAGCAGAATTTGGCCAACAAATTTTAAACAAAACTCTGATTTCCATTCTTTTTTAAAAATTATCCTAAATTTGGGTAGATATTGCTTTTTCTTCTATCTGATCTTCCTCTTTGCCTTTTTAGTACCAACTCCTAAGATGCTTATACACCCTTAATTTTATGCCCTGACACTGTTCTGAGGATGGATGAGTGCATGCCAAAAATTTTCAAGTGGGGACAAAAAGACTCAAGTTCTTGGTGACGCAGGAGAATTTTATCTTGGCTATTAAAATGGGGCAGACACATAAAAACGTCTGAACTTCTCTATTTATCAGCACTTTTCAAAGCATTCAAGCGTTGCAGTCAGAGACAGTTACAGCCACTGGTTGCTGGGTCTACACAGGTATCATATTTGTAACCATTAGTATGCAGACAGCAGATGATTAAATGCACTTGTGATAAAATGTGACACCATTTTATAAATGAGAATGGAAAATGAATTTATAACCATAAATCATGTATTAAAATATATGTGACAAGCTCAGACTGATGAAGACAATGCCAAAATAACAAATACCGGATATGTCAGTTCTATCATAAAAAGAAAAGATGTTTTCTTTGTGTTCTGTTTTATGTCTTTTTTTGTTGTTGTTGCTTAAATTCATGTGTCTCAGCAAAGAATAACAACAGAGGTGTGGCTTTGGCACATCTGTTACCTTTTGGTGGATGTCAGTCAGCAATGCTTTCTACCATTAAATAAGACCATTAAATTCTCCAGAAAATTCAATATAAATTGAACTGAAATAATCTCTTTAATCATAATAAGCATTTTTTCCAAAGTTTTTTCTATGGAAATGTGAAGATTCCATCCAATTAATATAAAATAATTTACCCTTGAAGCTTCATTGTCTATGTAGCTTTCTTAAAGATTCATTGTCAAGGAGATTGAGGGAATTTTTGAGATCATCTGGGCACATAGATTATCTTCTCAGTTTTGGGCATAAGAGATGTCCCAAACCTGGTGAATTGTCCTATAATGCAGATTTCTTAGAAGATTTATTAACATTCTAACTCAGCTTGGGTGTTCAGGAGATCTAGGTTAGGCAGACCCACAGCTTCAGTGTATGAATTATTTTGTGTGCAAACTCAAGTAGGGACTTCTGGTTTTGCTGGATTTGACATTTTATCATTCCAAGTTTTAAATCCTGAAGTATTTCTCTCATTTCTTGCTTTAAGCACTCCGTTTCAGCTGATTATTAACCCTGCACAAGCAGAATTAGTCCAGTGGGCTTTAAGGCAGTGTCTGATAACAAAAAAGTCATTGAGATGGATATTCTCAGCTGAGGTTTCATGGACAGAAGGCTTTTTGGAGACTCCAAAAAAAAAAAAAAAAAGGTGTTGTTGAAATCTCAGGCAAAAATATGTTGTCCTTAAATGTTGTGTTGAAGGGGGAAATACTTAAAAAAACCAAAACCACCCAAACCCACATCAGTTTTATGTGAATTTAGCCTTTAACTAACTCACAACTTTTCTTTAGAAAAAAATTTTATTAATTATATTTAAACCCACAGCATGCAAAGTTTGATTAGATGATATGTACTGTGTATAATACAGTTGACTACTGTAAAGAATAATTCTCTACACAACATGAAAGTGAATTGAGAATTTTGTTCATGTTTTTAATCGTAATTTTTTTTTGCAATTTAATTTCATTTCCTTTCTATTTAAAGGCACTAATCAAGGTTGGCAGGAATGTATTAGGTGCTTTTATGAACGTGCAGGAAAAGACAAAGTTTTAGTTGAATTATTTTAAATCAGGACACAAAAACCCCCCATGGAACAGGCACGAGGAGATAAATCTATTTGTCTAAGGTCACACAGAAGGTTGGTGGCAGAGCTTGGAGTAGAACTCCTGATATCTGACTTCCAATATGAGAGTCCTAATAAATAATTCATGTAATTTCTCTGTTTTTATCTCCTCAGAATTGTCACGAGTGTGCTCTGAGACATTCTGTATTCATTCCAGAACCATTTTTTGTAAAAAGCTCAAATATTGTTTGATTATGGCTGTCTGATGTTCTCAATCCTAATTCCTGTTTCATGGATGGTTATATGGCAATGTAAGCCCTTTTTCCTCCAAAATACAAACCTCAGCCACAGTATTAAACCATCACAAATCCAGTGGGGCTCAGGTGGGGTTGTGCAGAGGAGGAAATGCTTGGGGTTACTCACCAAAAAAACCCCCAAAAAAAGTGTTTTAGCACTGGCAAATGAAAGACATCTCATTGTTCCTCTCTTCTGGATAGTCAGCACAGTGCTGGTTTTAAACAAATTCATCAGAATTTAGGTAGCAATAATTTTAAGCATCTGAACTTCTGAAATTTAGTTGAATAGAAGGTTTAGAGTATCATTTTTGGAAATTATTTTTCCTAGAAATGTTCAGTCACTCAGTAATGAAAAAATTGAGATTGAAGTAAAATTTCTATTAAAATTCAAATTACTATTCATGGAAAATACTTTATTCATTCTGCTCTGATATTTATATATTATACAGAAATATATATGTGCCCAGACAGTCTGGACTACATTTCCTAAGTGCCTGACTGTAAATCTTGGGGGAAAATGTGGTAAAATTTGGAAATTACTCTCTCAGCTTGGATCTCGTTTACATTATGTCCTCCACCATTCTTACTTTTATTTTAGGAGAGAAAATATTCTGGTGGTTGCATAATTAAGCTTAGGCAAAGACCTCTTGATTGTTTTAGAAAGTGTAAAAAACCCCTAATTAACTAGATAATGTTTAATATAATTTCTGAAATAAGAATGAAAAGCTGGTACTCAGGGATGAATATTTTATTTTCTGCTTTAAGTTCCTTTGCACAACATAAGGGTCTGGCTTTGGAGGTGCTTTCTTAGCCAAGAGGTGGCCGCTGCTTTCTGCACTTGGCAGCCTTCACTCAGTTCGGAAAAGAGGGAAGGAAAGCCCAAAGTACCTGAGCAAGGTTTAGCCAGGGGGGTCGGGCTTTGCTCCAAGAGAACAGGGACAGGAGGAGAGGGAACACAAACCCTGTGAGGGACCCCTGAGGGAGCTGGGGGTGCCCAGCCTGGAGAAAAGGAGACTCAGGGGTGCCCTCATCACCCTCTGCAGCTCCTGAAAGGTGCCTGTGCTCAGCTGGGGCTGGGCTCTTTCTCCAGCAGCACTGACACAACCAGAGCACACAGCCTCAAGCTGCATGAAGGGAAATACAGGCTGGAGATTGGGAAAAAGTTTTTTACAGAGAGCGTGAGAAAGTTCTGGAATGGCTGCCCGGGGAGGTGGTGGAGTCCCCATCCCTGGGTGTGTTTAACAAAGCCTGGATGTGGCACTGGGAGCCAGGGTTTGGTTGTTGGTGCTGGGCTGGACTCAATGATCTTTAAGTCTCTTCCAACCCAGTGATTCTGTGAATTCAGGCTGGGCCAGGGCAGGCTCAGGGTGGGCACAGCAGGAATTTCCCCATGGAAAGGCTGCTCAGGCCTTGGCAGGGGCTGCCCAGGGAGCTTTGCAGTGCCCATCCCTGGAGGTGTCCCAGGAAGGGCTGGAGGTGGCACTCAGGGCCCTGGGCTGGGGACAAGGTGGGCATCGGGCACAGCTGGGACTCCATGGCCTGGCAGGGATTTTCCAACCTCAATGGTTCTGCAGCTGGAGTAATTAATTCCAATATTTAACAACCCTGAGATTAGCTCAGTTAATCAGAGCATGGTGCTGGTAACACAAAGGTTGTGGTTGTGATCCCCACATGGGCTGTTCACTTAAGAGTTGGACTCAATGATCCTTTTGGGTCTCTTCCAACTCAGAAAATTCTGTGATTCTGTGAACCCTTTGTAACAACCCATCACATCACTTCCATGGGGAAATTCCTGCTGTGCCCACCCTGAGCCCAGCCTGAGGCCGTTCCCTCTGCTCCTGTCCCTGTTCCTGGGAGCACAGCCCGACCCCCCGGCTGTCCCCTCCTGGCAGGGACTTGTGCAGAGCCACAAGGGCCCCCCTGAGCCTCCTTTTCTCCAGGCTGAGCCCCTGCCCAGCTCCCTCAGCCCCTGCTGGGGCTCCAGCCCCTTGCCCAGCTCCGTTCCCTCCCTGGACATGCTCCAGCCCCTGCAGGTCCTTCCTGAGCTGTGCAAAATCCACACTGCTCTTACCTCCAGTTTTTTGTGGATCACAAAACTGCAGCAGCATTTTCTGTTGGTGTGGCTGGGATTTAATACCTGATGAGTGCATTCAATATTACAGAGAAGTATTTCTTTGCAAGGTAGTCGTGGTAACTGCAGCAGAAGTGTCACAGCAGAGAACTGTCACGCTTAATTGTTCAAATTATGCTGTGGCCGTTATTTACCAAATATAAAATTAACTACTTTATGTATAATTGCTAAAGAAATTGAAACAGAAAATTATACAACTAGAGAGCAGGAGTTCTGTTAAGTGAACTATTTGTACTCATTATCTTCAGTACCATTATTCTGTGGTCAGAAATATACATTAGCTCTGATGAGAGTGTGATGTTTTCAGGAAAATATTATTGTGCTGTTAATAAGATAAATTGTTTCAAAATAGCCTCTAAGACACCTTGATGTTGTGTGTCACATTTCAGAATATCCATACCTTATTTTCCACAGTAAATGAATTAGCTGTCATTTTATCCCCATCTGTATATTTTATCACCTCTTCCCATGTTTTGCTTCAATAAACACCAGGAGCAAATCAAACATAGAACATAAATATCTACATGAGGTGGGAATGGCTGAATACACATGCCCACAATAGAAAAATAATTTTCTTCATCAGCAGTTGTTCAGGTCCCTAATTCTGAGGACAGAACCTTGACTCTTGTGGCAATATTTATTATCTCCTTCAGCCTTCCTTCCTCTGTGTATTTTGTTGATCTGTGTATGAAATCTGTAAGGATGACACACAATTTTGGGAAGTGTTCCATATTTTTTATGGGTGTTGGTCTCTTCTCCCAAGCAATAATGTTTTCTCAAATGTAATTTAGCTGCTTTCAAACATTTGAATATATGAGACTTTTCCAGTACAAATATGTAATTTGGATGCCAGTATGGTAATCAGAGACTGACTAATATTAATATAATGAATAATAATGGATAAATAATGGATAAAATATGAAGTGAAATACCACAAGGATTGACTCCCCAGCTTAACACAGAATAAGATACACATTTGGATTGTAGCTTTGTTTCTTTTTCAGCTAAATAAATTTTAACTTGGGTAAAATCAATATAGCTAAGGATAATTTAATGAAAAGACACAAATTGTATTTTCTTTTCTCTTCGAAATAAATTAATTCACAAGGTACTTTATCTTGTTTAAAACTCAGCCCTAGAGATACCAAATAAAGTTATTTTAATGTGGAAAAATAAACTCAGTGCAGTGGAGAGGAGTTTAACAACATTGATAAACAAAATCTAAACATCAATACTTGTTAGCATTCCTTTACCTGCACTTTTCTCTGATTTAATGAAAACCTTGCAGTATTTCTTAACACTAGAGCACTATTGATTATATGATATTATCATTTGCTACCTGAAAGCCCAGTTTATATAAATATGTATACACATAATCTATGAAAAACAATGAAATAAAAAAGTCAACCATCTAAATAAATTATAGCCACGGCAGTAATTTCACAGTACTTAATAAAAACAATAACTTGTATTGAAGCCTGGGAATATCTTGAAAATTTGACTAGCAACTGCTTGTAGTGTCAAAATGATTCAATGTAGAAGGTACACTTCAACTGATTTTGTTGTTGCTCTATCTTCTTCTCAACCCCTATCTTTAAGAAAATTATTATTGATTAATGATTGAGAGAATTATGCTTACATAATACATTATTAATTCAGAGAATTGCAGAATGATGTGGGTTAGACCTTAAATCCCACCCAGTGCCACCCCTGCCATGGCAGGGACACCTCCCACTGTCCCAGGCTGCTCCAGCCCCAGTGTCCAGCCTGGCCTTGGGCACTGCCAGGGATGCAGGGGCAGCCACAGCAGCTCTGGGCACCCTGTGCCAGGGCCTGCCCACCCTGCCAGGGAACAATTCCTCATTCCCAATGTGAGAAATGGTTACTCACTTTTCATAATTCAGAAAGGTTTATTAAACCTTACCCAAAATACAACAGAAGACTGAATAGAGAAAAAGGCTCTGGCTCTGGGAGCAGAGGATTTCCCTACCCTGTGCTCACCCACACAATGGAGATTTGGCCTTTTAACCCTTTAACCCTCCCAAAGTTCTGTCCATGGACCCCTTCTTCACTGTCCAGTGGTGGAGATCTCTTCCCAAATCCTGATTGGAGCTCAGATGTCACCACAGTGACAAGCCAGCCCTCCCAGATGTCCCTTGATAGCCACACAAGGGGGTACAACAGAACTATAAACCTATAAATCTTTTCTTAACCTATAAACATGCTATTTGTCCATTAATTGTGAGAGTCAATCATCACATCACTCATCTCTCACACCAGGATCCCACCCAGCCCTGCCCTCTGGCACTGGCAGCCATTCCCTGGCTCCTGCCCCTCCAGCCCTTGGCAATTGTCTCTCTCCATCTTTCCTGCAGCTCCTTCAGGCCCTGCAAGGCCACCCTGAGCTCAGCCCAAAGCTTCTCCTGTGCAGGTGAACAATGCCAGCTGTGCCAGCCTTTCCTCCCAGCAGAGCTGCTCCATCCCTCTGCTCATCCTGGAGCCTCCTCTGGGCTCTCTGAGCAGCTCCAGGTGCCTCCTGTACTGGCCCAGGCTGGGGCAGCTTTGCAGGTGGGAAATCACTGAGGGGCAGAGGGGCAGAATCCCCTCCCTGCTGGCCCTGCTGCTTTTGCTACAGGGCAGGAGAGTCCTGGGGGTAGTTTGGGGCACCACTATATAAAAAAGGGCACTAAAGCACCACAGAGGTTCCAAAAGAAGCCATGGAGATGGTGAAGGATCTGGAGGGGCCACCTGAGGAGCAGCTGAGGGCACGGGGCTGGTTCAGCTGCAGCAGAGGAGCTGAGGGCAGAGCTCCAATATCAGCATATTCTGGTTAATTCATGCCTAAGGTGGGACAAAAAATCAAAGATATGAAATCTCACATGGGGAATGCTTAGAAGAAATGTGGATTTTTGTACACAGCTAAAAGCTGGAAGAGTGTCAGAGTTAAGGAACAAATTCTGTAAGACAGACAATATCCTACAAGTGCCATCCTTACTTGTGCTCCTCTGCAATGACCACTGTGAGGCCACAGGACACTTCATATCACACATTTTCCTTTTGGTAAGTGCTGTATGGTGTGCAGACTTCACCTACTGCCCCAAAGGAGAGAATTATTTTGATTATCATATTTTGGTCTCTTGGTTCTCAGATCCTGGGTTTGCTCACATCCTGTTTGGTGCAAGTCATTCAACATTTTTTTTGTTGATGGATGAGGTTTGTCATAATTTTAACGGAAATATGTTTTGAAAACATTATTCAAAAGTTCAAGACTTTGCAGAGAAGGTGAAGGCTGTATTATGACCCACTTATGCAGAAATATTAGCCAAAAATGGTTTTTGGCTGTCTGATTTTCCTACGACCCACAGAGGACACAATGAGCTTCTCAAACTCCAGCTGCATCCAAGCAAACCTGCCCCAGCAGAACTGCAAGGAAAACCTGAAGCCGTGATGTTAAAAAAGGCAAACATCTTTACTATTGGCATGCAGAAATCAACTGTCAAACTATGCCAAAATTCAGACTAGACAAAATGTCCCCCCACATTTGTACTAGGAAAAAAAAATCCTGCAATGATAACAAAAATAATAGAGGAATAAAATCTGTTTGGAGAAGAGATAGGAGGGAAGGGAAGGGAAGGGAAGGGAAGGGAAGGGAAGGGAAGGGAAGGGAAGGGAAGGGAAGGGAAGGGAAGGGATGTGACTGAGATCTCTGGAGGAGGATGATGAGCTGCTGGTGATGCCATCAGAGCTTCTCTCCATGGTTGTCTGTAACACAAAATATCTGTAGAAACCTAAAAGTGATGGCAGGGTCATTCCCTGGACAAATTCACAGGCCATTTCTCTCTTACTGATGGAGTAGGAGGATTGAAAAGGGAAACATGCATAGCCTTGGAACCAATTTGCCACTTCTCCCTCCTGATTCCCATACCTTTACTACAAAATATTCTGGAATCCCTCAGCTTTTAGGATAAGGTCCAAATGTGTCTTGTTAGTGTTAAAATATTGTATGAATCATAGAAGGTGATTCCAGGCTTTGGGCTGCCTGATAGTAGCTTCTGTAAAATGGGAGAGACAGCTGTGGCAAAAGCAGTGTTTTTATTCCTCTGATTAATGTTCTACTTAAGGAATTCACTAAAGTCTCTGGACCTACCCAAACTTTCCAAGTTATGTGCAGATAACTCCTCGTGCCTTTGTCACAAGAGTAGGTTGCATCCTGTATTCCTGCTGAGCACTGGAACAGAGAAGCATGATGAAATGTATAAAATATTGACTTAATTCCCTGAAAATTTGTCCCTTCCATCATTTCTACAGGTCTGAGATAAAGAATAGCATTGCTGGAATAGAGAATTTGCATTTTGTGCCAGACTTGCTTTATATCACTTTGGAAAATATCCCAATGAATCCTATGTAAACATTATTAGAAAACAATGCTTTATTAAGACTCCAGGGTCTGTCTGCTTAAACAGCTTCTGTATCTCCCAGCAGTGAGTATCAATCCCATTTTTTATGTATTTTACATTGCATTTTTGACATTGCAAAAGTAACTTCACAAATTAAGCCATTATTTTAAAATTTGCATGGGAATGTCTGTTTTCTGGGGACTTTCATAAAAGTTTAATGAAACTGAAGCTATTAGGTTCAGTTTTTTCTTCTGGAAAGCATTCTGGCTTTTGGAACACACATTATGTTTACATTTTAAGTTGCCCTAGCATATCAATTAGTAAACATGCTTATGAGATTGTCCATTTAAAACAACATTTTCACACTACATATAGCCTTGTAAATCACAGGATGCTGACAACATGAAATGCCAGCTGTGAAATGAGAAACTGATGAAAACGCAGTAATTCTGAATTTTAATATAATATAAATCATGTCAGCAATATTTGTGAATAGCAGCTGTCGAGATTTCATTTGAACTGCATGTATTATGGTATTTTTATATTCTCTTATTTTCTGATAAATTAGACCTCCCTCTGCCCCCCTCCCAACCTTGCTGTATGATAACCTTTGCAAGGATTAGAAATTGGTAGAAAAATTTTGACTGAATGGCATGGAATGGATTGTCACAATGTTCAAGCAGAGAGAATAATGGCTTCAAACTGACAGAAAGCAGGTTCAGATCAGATACTGGGAATGAGGAATTGTTCCCTGGCAGGGTGGGCAGCCCTGGCACAGGGTGCCCAGAGCAGCTGGGGCTGCCCCTGGATCCCTGGCAGTGCCCAAGGCCAGGCTGGACATTGGGACAGTGGAAGGTGTCCCTGCCATGGCAGGGGTGGCACTGGATGGGATTTAAGTTCCCTTTCAGCCCAGGAAATTCCATGATTCTCTGAATTGTGTTCAAAAACATCACCTACATTATAGCGGTGCTATTTATTTTAAAAACCCGGCATTTAAAATTTTCCAAAGCATGTTTTATTTAAAGATGTGATGGGGGCTGGAGAATTCTGTCGAGCAGATTGTGATCTTCAGAGCCTTATCCTGCAAAGAAATCCAACAGATCAGAATGCTTCTTTAGGTGGTGGTTTAGATATGGAAGTAGCTGCAGAATCAGATCCCCAGTGTCAGGAGGTCTGTATCTCTGCACTGCCTGCCAGTGCTGTGTGCATGCTGAGAAAATGAAGTTCAGCCTGGAATGCCTAAAAGGAACAAATATTTTCTGAGGTTTTTCTTATTGTGTATTCATCTAAAGCAAAGGAATTTGTCCATGACTGCAAAAACCCCTCCGTTTTCTTGTCTGCTCTCTGAACACTGGAGTTTGCTCCCATCATCTCCTAAGGCATCAAGAAAAATCAGGAAATGCTGCTGTATTTGGATGTGCTCTGAAATGCTGGTGTTTCAGTGAGTAATACAATCACAACTAAATGAGTTGCCTGTAGGATAAGGAATTCAGATGTCTGTCAGTGCAAGTGACCCGATTTGTATTGAGTTTTAGGAAGATAAAATTGAATTGCCGGCATAATTTAATATGATTTGCTTCAAAAATCAGTGTACAAAATCATTGTAAGCCTATTCTTTGGACAGCAGAACCAAACACTATTAAACAGTTGTACCAGCAAGGTGTGATGTGCAGATTTTCCTACAGGCAGCTCCCACTTTGGGAATTCCTAAAGCTGGGAAGGGCAATCATGGGGAAGCTGAGTTCCTCCAGAGGAGGAGCAGCTAACAGCCCTTGCTCTGATTCCCCAATCCTTGGCCTTTCCATAGCTGAGGATAATTAATTCTCATGGAAGGCCTGATTTGCTGTGAAGGTTGTGTGGGCTCATGGCACGGGGGTGTCACCTGCTTTGTGCTGGCACCCCACTCCTCCTGTCTAATGCAGAAATAAATAGTTAAAAGCAACAGCACCAAGAATTCCTTCCTGAGGAAGCCCCCGTGTTTCAGCAGCATGATTTCATGCTCAGCTGGCAGTGATTGGAGTGAAACCCAGAGGGCAATCACAGGAGTTACAGAACTGTCATTTGAAGGAAAAATCTTTTCCCTTTCCCAGTATACAGACTGGATAGAGCAAAAGGGAAGGGAACTTCAGCAAAAACAAATGTCAGTTGAAGGTAATGAGGCATAAATATGCTTTATAGTGGGAAGGAACTCATAGAGAAATTATTAAATAGCTTTTCAAAACATAAATACTTACAGAAACTGCTCCTGGAGTTAAAAAAGGCAAAGTTTGCAAACATAAGAACATTGGTCCAAAAGAGAGGAGCAAAATCCCAGTGACTTTCCCTGCAGGGGTGTGCTGTGCACTAATTGCAGCTCAAGGATTCTAGAGGGAGGATTCAGATTCATAGCCAGAATGGAACAACCAGGTGGTTTGCAAACACATACTCCGTAATTCCAGGAGCTCACACTTTGGCTTTGAGGGAACTTAAGACTTTCTGTTCAATAAAAGTATTGGTGACCATCTTGAGAAAGTTTTGATAAACTTTGATTTTCTGATTTGCAACTCCCTTTTGTAGAACACAGCACTGAGTACAGAGACTTCCTCTGCTCCAACACTATCAAATCACTGAAAAATGCAAACAAAATTAAATACTTTGATCCACTTCTGATTAAATAATATTTCCCCCCAACATAATGGTGGCTGCTGCAGTCTGGAAGTTGGGAGTCCTTTATCTGGGTGAAAATATGGAGCATGTCTTTCCACTCAGAAAATAGCAAATTAATAGTTTGTTAGGGATTTTTAAGCATCAGAAAACAGGCTGGGGCAGAAAAATCCTGTAAACTACTAAGAGCATGAGAGGAAATATTTGCTGACTAAGACAAGAAGCAATTAGAGATGTATTTTAACATTTTAAAGTTTTAAATGGACTTCAGAGCTGGTATTATTTATTGGCTTTTGGGAGCTTAAAAATAAATTAAATTCAAATCAAAAGGCTTTTTCTTTTAATGACCCAATTGCAGCTCTGGCCAGTACCACATCTATGCCTTAGGGCAGATGAAAAATGATCTTTCCTTTTATTCAGGCCTGTAATTTCAAAAAGTTTAGGTTTACAAACTTCTAGAAATGGTTGCACCTTCAGAATCATTGTGCCTCTTACCAGATGATGAATAATTCTCATTTTAATTTTGTTGTGCTGTACATTTTCTCTCCTTGAGAATTTTGTGATTACTCCTGAAATCCTTTGTGTTAGAGTAGATTTTTTTAAAAACCCAAGTTGTGATAAATATTTGTCATGGACCCTTTAGGGGATTTCTGCTCCCATCTGAAGAGGTTTAGTCTCACTTCTCTGTTTAATTTCTGTGCAGATGCTGTCTCATAGCTCTTATCACTGATGCCTCTTTAAATCTTTTCTGGTTCTACTTTATATTTTAAGCTGAAGTGATCAAAATTGTTGGATTGTGACTAATTAATGTAGTGACATAGTCATGTCTTTTCTCTTCAGTAATTTTTAATGCTCTACTTCCCTTTTTGAACAGTTCTGTTCTCATTTGAACGTACCCAAAGAACAATCCAAAGTGAAATGAAGTTCTGTCTCCCAAGAGAAAATAGTAGCAAAAATATGTATCCTGATGCTGATTCTTTTCCATTGGCATTTCTTTGCATTTAGCATTATTTAATTTCATTTATTTTATTACCTTTGGTGTTGTCAAGTCCTTCAGCAGCTTTTCACATAAATGTTTTCTTTCATTACCCAGAATAATTCTGTATAATCAACAAAATTTTACCTCAGCATTCTTTTGTTCGTCTGGATCCCCTGTCTTGAATAGCCTATGTCTTAACATAAATCCTTCTCTAATTCCCTTGGTACCTTTCCTGTTATGGCAACAAGTCTTTCCTCTTATCCATTATATCCAATCTGTTAAAACTGTCAATATTCCATAAGAGAAGTTTCTCCTTTATCTATTGCCATGTCAGTTCTCTGCTGAGCTTTTGGAAATGCATCATGTGAAGGAAAGCTTTAAAATTATCCTCTGGATCTGCCTGGCCCTGCAGTTCCTTTGCAAAAGGATCCATAAGCTTTATGCAAATTTATTTCATTTATCAATTTGCTTATAAGTTTTGTTCTTTATTTAGATTTCTACAAGTTTTCTTAGTGTACAGGTCAGATTTTCTCATTTGTGCTCATGAAATCATCCCTGGGCCCCATTTTAAACAGAGATGTTGCACTTACCACCCTCTGCTCAGTTCTTGAAGAAGATTTTCTGATAAGTAACACATCATCCTCAGAGTCCAGCAAGTTCATGTTTGATTACATTAGAACTTTTAGGTGAATAATTTATTCAATTGCCAATTTGTGATGACTGGCTTTCACTTCCTGAAACCTTTTTTTTTTAATTAGCATTTAAAACTAAGGCAGCTCCAGAACCTGTAATTTTTAAAGAATTATTTAATTGTTGCATATAGGTAAAACTTTACAAAGAGAAGGCCTTGTAAAATCATGGCTCAGGCCATGAGGTCTAGCTACTTTGGCTAAGAAGGAAAGGGCTGTGGGAAGGTCACTCAGCTGAATTAGAGGTAGAAAAACAAGTTATGTCTCCATTGCACGTTCACATCGTGGTGTGTGGTGGTTGGTTGAATTATTTTTGTGTCTTAGATTGCAAGATGTGGCTGGGGTGTGTATCCTATTCCCATCTGTCAGAGCTGGGGCAGTTCTCTGCTGTTCCTTGGGCAGTTTGCTTTATCTCTCCCACAGCCCATCCTCCCTCCAGGAGATCTCTGCTGTTCATGGCCATTAATTATTAATTATCTTCTGTCCATGGCCACTGAGTGTCCCTGCAGGGCTGATCCAATTCCATCATCCCATGGGGAGATGCTCTGCCCAGGGCAGGAGCCAAGCATTCCTACCTGGATGCAATCTGAGCTTTGGGACAGCACTGCAGCCTTTGCTCTTGCCTTCTTTAGCACACATCTGGCTTTACAAACCAAGACAGTTTGTTATGATTTAAAACTCTGTGACTGACAAAGGCCCAACTGCTCAGAAAGGCCTGGTTTTTGCAATGAAGCAGCTCTCCTTTGCACTGCCTGGGGACTCTGCCTTGCTTTGCTTCCTACATTTAATGAATCCCCCAAACTTTCACAGTAAGCACTGGTGGAAAGAGTCTGTTTAGCTTTTTTGTTGTGCTCTGAATTTCCTTGAATTCTCTTTTCATTCCTTGATAATCTGTCAGCCCTATCAACTCTGGCATGGCTTTAAGGTCCCTTCCAACCCAAAGCACTCTAGGATTCTGATTCTCTGGTTGATTACAGGATCTTTTCCAGCTTATGGCTGCTGAGACATAGTCACTTCTTTTTATTCTGCTTGCAGATGTCCTATAGGGACTGGAAAGCATTCATATGATAATTAAGTAAGTTGAGATCGTTGGAATATGAATAAACAAGTTTGTAAATACCAATTATATGCATTTATTGAGCGTGAGCTGAACAAATGTTTCTAAATGCTGTATTTGAGAAAGGAAGTTCAGTTACAAACCAAGTCTTAAAAACCTCTGCCTTGGGACTTCATCAGTAAAAGAGAAAGAAATAATTCATACATTGCATCCACACAATCTCCTTTTCTTATAGCTTTCTGTATCCCAGAAATCATATTTGGAGTGCCACTATTGCAGAGATACAGCTCCTTTTGGCTGGAATAAGCTTTCATGCATCAGAGCGGCAACAAAACTAAAATTTGATTTTTCCAGATACATTTTTTATGATATGTCAAGCACGGCCGAAAACTTTGGGGATGCTTCATGTGACAAGGTGAGCTGTAACATCAAAATATCCTGAGCTTTCAAGCTGAACCTGGCAGTCCTTTGTTCACGGCTCAGTTCTGAGCTGCACATCTGTGCACGTTGTCACTCTGAGGTACACAACGTGCAGCTGGCAGGACTTGGGGAAATGGAGGTGCCCAGGCTGCCAAACTGATCCTTCCTCCACGGGGAAGGGTCTCCATCACTCATTCATCACTTTGTCTCTCCCAGTTTTTCATGTGGTTCCAAATCCATTTGTATTCATCCAAGAGGAGGAGTCAGGAAATGCGAGGCGCTGTCAGATTTGTGTGCAGTCCCACTTGGTGCTTTTAATGTCCTGCTGTTTCACTGAAGTTCTTCATCATGAGACAAGCAGCTGTTGTCTTCTGCAGGTGGATTTTTCAGATTCTTAGAACTGATCCATGGGTCTGACGAGTATGGGAATTTCTTGGAGAAATACTGAGAAAGAAAACTTCAAAAAAAAAGTACTTTTTTTATCACAAATTTTCTGCATTTAGACCAGGCATCAAGTTTATTTCTGACTAAAAAGTTAATATAAAAGAATTCCTGACATCTAGAAAGAATTAAGGAACTCATACTAAGCACTTTCTTATTCAGGCAGTTCCCATGTAAGATATTTTAATTTTGAACTCTTATTATGTCATAAATGCCAGTTCCTCAAATGAAGCCAAAGCATTCACAGACCCTTTCACTTCCAGGGATTCCCACAGTGGTATCCCACATCTCCTGAGTATTTCAGGAGTCATTGTGCTTCACTGCCTTTTCCTGGAAACTGAGTTGGAGGAGTATGATTAGTACTGAATAAGTAGTTAAGACATGTACACAGTGAAGCTGAACACTTCATCCAGCAGCCAAATTCGTGTTCTAGACCAGATCTTTTTTTATTTATGAAAAAGAAACTTAACCTTGAAAAACAAAACCAGACAAACATAAGCAAAAAAACCCCAACCTGAAACCTGTGCAGTTGACACTGCATTTTTGTAATCATCTGCTGAAAAAAGGAGTGCACAAAGTACACAAATTTCAGATCATGCTTAATTTGCTTGGTTTAGAACTTTAACTGTCAGGTCACAAACTTTAAGATAAGTTTAAAAATCATCTTTTTGGATGATTCAGAAGAGTGTTGGGTTACTCATCTTTATCTTGTAATTTTTCAAGAAATATGCAAACATAGATGATGAATATTAACAAAGAGAAATTTGATTATTATCAAAAAAGTGATTATTAAGGAAGAGAATACTGAGTTTCTGTGAAAAACAAGTAAATCCATATAACTTCTTTCACTTCAATCTGATTATATACAGACTGCTAATAGCATCTAATATAAAAAAAAGCTTACTTTTTTTCCCTGTAATTGTGGATGCTTTAAATGCTTTCATTTCTAGGATATTTTTTGCTTCAAAAGTGGCAGAAAAGCTATTTCAAGAATTTGGAAGTGAGAATAGATCTCTAGTGGTGAAAACACCAACATCTTATAGGACATTGCAAAAGTTTAATTTCAGAGCCAATAGATTCCCAAATTGTTTGAATTTTAATCTTTTTTTTGTCCCCTCCCTCTTTCCCCCTTTCAGGGCAGTTTGGCCACGTGTGCTTAGACCATAAAATAAGTCCTTTAAAAATCTAAACTTACTGCAGCCTGTCATTCCAGCGTGTCTGGCATCTTCAGATCTCTTGCAGGAGGAAGGTGACATTAATCTGCCAGTCCTCCTTCACAAGTTTGTGACTTTTTCGAGGGCCTGAGGCAAACACATGTGCCCAGTCACTAAAGGATTTGCTAATGCTCCTGCAGAGCAGCGAGTCTCTACCCCAGCAGCTGTTGTTTAGTGATAGATCACTGAAGCAAAAAATTATGCTGGTATAAAAAATAGATATTGAACCACAGCTCTCATTCTTATGCCTTTGTTGTGCATTAGTGGCAAACCTCTGGGATTTATTTAGCTGTAATCATTCGTTACTGAGGGGCAGAGTGTCTTTCAGACACTGGTGATGGAGTCACCTTTGAAACAAGTGCAAATGAGTCCAAATCATTCAGCAATCCATCCTCCCCGGGTTACACTTTAGAACTGGCACATCCTTCAAGAGCCTGTTCAGCATGTATAACACTGACAGCAGTATGAAGAAAGACATTTTACTTTTTTATCCTATATTTCTGAGACAGTTTAATTAGTTTACTGTCTGGATTTGTAGTCCTTTATTGAACAATGGCAGCTAAACACAGCGAGCTCCAGGAGGCAAACGCTGCTCCTCTTTACACTGAGGGTGAAAAACACCTGTGGGGTGTCTGGTCACAGCTCAGTGCAGCCAAGAATAGTGGCCAATAATTTGGGATTAACAGCAGAAGTGTCACCAGGGTATTGGTTTTTTGAGGTTGGGATTGAAGGCACTTGAGAGTCAAAGCTTAGGTATTTCTTATTTCCTATCAGTAAAACAGTCTCACTACTGTGAGTTTGGCAGCTTTTCATTAGAAGGCACAAAATGGCCAACAATCTCTTGTTATAAGGTCTTTTAAAACTAAACTATTTAATTAAGAAAGGACACTTAAATCATTTTTTCTTTTAACTCAATAACTGATTTCTTGAAGCCTGCAATGTGGATTTTTTTGCTTTTTTGTCTAATTACAAAATATTACCTTAACTTATAAAGAAGAAGTAAGAAAAAGGTGAAGAAGAACACTTTACTTTCACCCTAAAACTTCTATTTTGCTTCATATTTATTTTTATATTTTAAAACTCTAAACTCTAAGTTTTCTACTTTGTGATATTACGCACTTCTAACTAACTATACACCCGTAACCCCAGTGCTATCAATCAATTTTGGAAGTCTTCTACAGCTTTAGGTCAGATGTAGTGTTCTCTTGTGGGTCTGTGCTTTTAAGCACAGAAAGTTTAAAATTCTCAGCAGGATTCCAACACCAGAGGACACTCAGACCTGCTTGGGGTGGGGTTGTTACTGCAGCTGCCTTTTCAAGCTCATTCATTTCCAAAATCAAGGGGGGAAATGTAAGTTTAACACAGAATT
>WBNP01004587.1:140457-188317 GCA_013401095.1 Passerina amoena
TCTCCCCCACGTTGATGTGCAGCTCGTTGTGGTTTTGTTTGTGTCCATTGCTCCCTGTCCTGTCCCTGGGCACCCCTGGAAGGAGTCTGGCACCATCCCCTGCCAGCCCCTGGAGATATTGGTGAGGATTCATGAGCCCCTCTCAGGCTTTTCTCCTCCAGGCTGGCCAGGCCCAGCTCCCACAGCCTCTCCTCATCACAGAGACCCTCCAGACCCCCAATCATCTTTGTGGCCTCTCCTGGATCCTCTCCAGCAGCTCTTGTCCTTCTTGAGCTGTTGAGCCCAGAATTGAACCCAGCACTCCAGCTGGTCCTCAGTGGCTGAGTGTTGTGGGAAATTTAGGATTTGTGTAACTGATGAATATGATTAAGTAGAAGTTGTTTATTGTTTATATTACACACACTTCTATGGATGTTACAAACTGTTAAGTACACTTTTCTTGATTGGTGTTTTTGTGTTGCTCTCTCGATTTCTGCTTTTATTTCTTAGTATCTGTGATTAGTTACAGTTTAGATGTTTTACAGTCTTTTGTTCCTTAGTTTTTGTGATTCTGGTATTTGGTTTTTCACTTTCTTAATTCTTATTTTAGCACAGTTTATGTCTCAGTAACTTTAACAATATCGTGTTTTATCTCCAATCACCCAGTACAAAACAACAAATAATAAACTATTTAGTGCAATACAACAAGTAACCTTGATGAATTCCACAGTGCCCTGAGACAATTCTGGTAAGAGCAGTTACCAGTGCTGTGGCCTGAGTTGTTCAGACACATTGGTACAGCTGGGCAGAGGGGCAGGCTCCCCTCCCCAGCCTGCTGGAAATGCTCTTCCTGATACCCCCAGGATCTCCTTGGCCCTCCTGGCTGCAAGGCCCCTGAGTCCCCTTGTGACCCACCAGGACCCCGGGTGTTTCTCCAGAGAGCTGCTCCAGGAGCTCAGCCCCAGCCTGAGCCTCGCTCGGGCAGCCCCTCCAGGCTCACTCCTCTCTCATCCCTCTGGCTGTGGGGTTTGTGCTCTGAGCTGGCATTTCCTTGCTCTCAGACCTCCTGCTCAGGACAGCTGATGGTGCAGAGGTGGATCATTGAGCCCTCACACTGGCACAGTTTAATCCCATCAGCACTCGGTGAAAGCCAAGGGCTCTGGGTTCCAGCTGTGTGAATTTATCAGAGCAGGGAGCCCTTGGGCAGAGCTTGACCAAGCAACCCTTTCCAACACGATGTGGCTGGCCTGGAAATTCCTGTCAGTCTTTATCTATGTGGAACAACTGTCATTGTGGGAACAATATACATGACACAGGCCTGAAAGTAATCTTAAAATATTATTCCTCAATTGACATACCTTCATTTTTTTTTTCAACAACAAAGCTCTGAAAACCTTTGGTTACTTGGTGTATTTATCCACTATAACTTATAGCAAAATTAAGAGGTTTAAACAGAGCAGTTCCCCATTACAGTTGTCAGTATTTTAGCTAAAATCTGAGAGGATTAGTCAGCAACTGGATAAAACAAGCCTCTGTATCAGAACTGTGTTAGTGTTCATGGTGTTGCTACTGTTGACCACATGCTGGAAGGTGTTTAGCAGACCAATAGTAACCATTTGATATCTTCAGAATGATAGTGCAAAATTAAACTACAATTAAAATGGCTTTAAATAGTTTTAAAGACCATTTTTATATAATAATACTTTACTTCTTGTGTATTAATAGAATAAATGAATGTAAGCATTCTGCATTTTCTTATTCCTTTAAAAAGATAGTACTACTACCAAAAAAAAATTGCTTATTATACATTTGAACACATATCTAACTCTCTACTAGCTAGGAGCAAGTTTACAGAAACCCACACAAAATATTCTGAAATATTCTGACCTTTCTGAATAATTGAAGATGGCTTTGCAGTTTTACCAGCATCTCCATAAACTCAGTATGGCATCAATGACAGTTCACCACAACCTCAGCCATAGAGTAGCATTTACAAACATATTTAGAGAGCTTTACTGTAAGTAATGAAATTATTAGAGAGCAACCAGGACAAATATATCTGAATGTTAAAATGTGCTTTATAAGCTCAATAATTATCATGGTAAACATATTTTTTTCTGTAGCCCTGGTGGCTAAGACCTAGGCTTTGTGCAATTGTGAAGTGGGTGAGTGATGAAATTGCTGTTTTCTGTTTTCTTCCTGCATGAGATTGTAGCCTACATACAGAAAAACTGATACTATATTTCTGGGAAATGTTTCACTTGTGGCTATTTTCTTTTTTTTTAAAATAGAATCATAGACGCCTTGTCTTCACCCACTGAACTTCTGCATTTTCCTCAACTGTTGTTCCTATTAATATTGAAAAGCATTTTCACTGTCTGAACCTGACCTAGTAGAGGAGAAGCAAACTCTCAGAACTGGAAATATGTGACTCAATGGAGAACATCTATTTTTATGAGTTACTTGGGGGCTGAGGCAGGTCTAAGGCAAAACTACTACAAGATTTTCCATTTAATTTCTTTATTGTTCTCACACCTATCCTCCAAAAAAAAAAAAACAAAAACCCAAAACCAACCAAACAACCAAGAACCCAGATACACTTCTAAATTTAGCTTTGCTGTTATCAGAGGAGAAATAACTACAAAATCTGCTCTTCCACCTCTTCAGCTGGAAGTGATGTGGTCACCTTTCTTCTTGGAAGAGAACATAAATTTTATGTGTGAAAAAGCATTTGTGATATTGAAAATTGTTAGTTAATCACAGCCCTTTTTGGGAGCAGGACTAAATATAATGAGAGTATTAATAGGAGTCAAGCTAAAAAAGGAATGTTAAAAATCAATATCAACAGCTGAACTGGCCGAGGGCTAGAGCAATTAGAATCTAAGTTTGTCTCCAAGTACTCCTGAGTGCTTAATTTGGAAAACCACCACTGTCCTTGTGGTTTAGACTCTTTTATATTCACATATAATCCCCATTTTTTCAGCACTCAGATGCCCAAGCTCCTGAAATTTTATGTTCATCAACATAGGATGAGCTGCTTGGAAATCCCTGTAATATCTGAATTTTCTGACAAGAGGTGTCTGCATTGCACTGTACCCAAAAAGCTTCAGATTGGTCTCATGACTGGGGCCCTGCTGCAGTTGGAGTGAAATGAACTCTGCACTTTTGGATTTCCAGCACCCCTCTGTGAGTGGATATTTATATGGATGCTGATTATGGCATTTTCCACCCATTCTTGACCATAACTCTGGGATGCAGGAGAGAGTTCTCACTCTCATGGAAGTATCAGCACCCGTGCAGTTCCTGTGTGTGGAGAAACAATTATTGGCTTAGACAATTAACAAAGTAATTGATGTACTTTCCTTGCTGCCAGTGCAGTGGCACAAGACTGGAAAACAGGAGATGTTGTGCCCAACATTCCTTTTCAAGAAGCTGATTTTCCTGCCTCTATAAACACATCATTTGTTTAAAGTCAGCAAATATGTTTTCCCCTCTTGTTTTTTTCATTCTTCTCCCACATCACTGACAAAAAATTCCCTCACTTAACATGCTGAGGGCAGAAAATGCTTGGAGCACACAAATAAGATATCAGGAGCTGTGTTGGTTTTCTATTAGTGGTGGGTTGTGGAAATGAGTGTCAGGATAAGGTTATTTAAAACACCCACCTGTCCTTGATTTCTTCAATGGTCAATATTTAAACAATCCAAGTAGAATTTCTAAATTATATTCAAAATTTCAAGTTACCTAAATGTTTAGGCAACCACTTTATATTTTTTGATTCTGGCTGTTGTAGCACAGCAAAGCTGGATCAGTACAGACCATGTGCAGTTGTGGGAGACTGTGCTTAGGGAGAGTAAACTGCTTCCAAAATGCAGAAAAAGGAATTCTTTCATTTCCTTTTGTACTCATTGAGAAATTGTATTGGTTCAAGGTACCATTGATTTCTGATTCATATTGCAATAATTTAATTTTTACTTTTACTTTTCATATCAGTAGAAGTAAAAAAAAATGCCATTTACATTTATCACATCAGATGAAATACTTTTAGTCTGAAAACTTTTCTACTTTAAATTTAGTGTGAATTTGAGAGTGAGAAATTCTTTTTACTATTGTTACACTGCAAAGCAGGCAATACCTTTCTGATTAAGCCCTTTGAATTGAGCACATGGAGATGAATCCCTGTGGTTTGTCTCAGTGTAAAGTGCTCTTTATTCCATATGGAATGGCTTCCAAAAATTGTTCCTCTGGAACACAGAAATCCTTTTGTTCCCCTTTCATATGTGCTTATCTTTCTTCCTTGGAAAACTGTGAAACAGAAGTGATCAAGAGAGAGTATTGATTCCAGAGAGAGTGATCTGAGCCCAAAGTGGGACACCATAAAGGGACAGGAGGATTTTGATGCCTGTTTCCACGGGCCAAGGGAGTAGGTTGTGAGTTTTGTATCATATTGCCAACAGCTGGGTGGAGAGAACATTGCTCTAGGAATGGAAGCAGTGAGAGCCAGGAGAGTGAAACTTCCTTTGGTGGAAGGGCAGAGTCTGCTACAAATATCAACAGAAAGGAACCTACTGCATATAACATATTTACACGAATTCAGCCTGTACAGCAGGTGGTTGTGATTCCCTCCTGGTGAACTCTGTCCTGCTGCCAAAGGAGGTGCCACTGCAGAGGTGTCTCCTGTCAGTCAAGGGTGTGGCAACAAAAAAAAAAGGAAAAAGGGTCGCAAATTTTCCTTGCTGGGTTATGGCCTTAGTCTGAAGTCCATTATTTATAACTGTGGCCTTGCAGGGCCTGAAGGAGCTGCAGGACAAAAGGAGAGAGATGTGGCATTCACATTCTCAGAAAAAATTCCTTCGCCCAGGATTTTTCTCCTGGGAAGCTGATTGGCCTCAGAGAAAAGGAAAACAATTTTAAACTCATTTGCTTCTCCTGTGTTGTGCTCATGTGCAATGTGTTTGGAGATTGTTTACCCACAGGTGATTGTTCCATTGGATTCTGCTGGGAGTTGTTTTCACTCTTTGGCCAATCAGGGCCAAGCTGTGTCAGGACTCTGGAAAGAGTCACCAGTTTTCATTATTATCTTTTTAGCATTCTGTAAGTATCCTTTCTGTATTCTTTAGTATAGTATGTAGTATAATATAGTATTAGTATTATTGATACTAATAGTAGTATTAGTAATACTAATACTATTATTAGCAATATTAATAATTTAATATAATGTAGTATTAGTATAGAATATTCTTTAATATAATATGGTATAATAAAGTAATAAATTAGCCTTCTGAGAACATGGAGTCAGATGCATCATTCCCTCCTTCTTTGGGGCATCCCTGCAAATACAATAGAGAGACAATTGCCAAGGGCTGCAGGGACAGGAGCCAGGGAATGGCTGCCAGTGCCAGAGGGCAGGGCTGGGTGGGATCTTGGCAATGAGGAATTGTTCCCTGGCAGGGTGGGCAGGGCCTGGCACAGGGTGCCCAGAGCAGCTGGGGCTGCCCCTGGATCCCTGGCAGTGCCCAAGGCCAGGCTGGACACTGGGGCTGGAGCAGCCTGGGACAGTGGGAGGTGTCCCTGCCATGGCAGGGGTGGGATGAGATCAGATTTGTGTTCCCTCCCAGCCCAAACCATTCTAAGATTCTACAATGTAGAAAGTCTTGGAAATACAAGAACTCTTTTGCAAGGCCTGGGAATAAGTGTTCTACTGCAATTTGGAAGTGTGGAGTAAAATAAAAGGCACTCCAATACTCTGTGCCATTTTTTGTATCACATTACCTGGCTGCAGCTTGTATTCCTAAACCTTTCATGACAGCAAAATCTAAGCCAAGCCCTGTCTTTCTAAAATGACATTAACACCCCCAAATACTTCTAAAATAGTTGTTTTTATAGATGCCTTGCACTGTTCCATCCACTTTTAAGGCTCTGCATAACTGTGGGTGCTGTGAGGACATATTTTCTTGTGCACTCAGTAGCCAGGATGTGTGAAGTCTTGCAGAATTTCCTTGGTGGGCTCTGCCATCTGCTGTGGATCAAAGGTCAGCAAGTCTCTGAATAGTAAATACCATACAGCAAAATTTCATAGGAAGAAGCTTCAAATTAAATTAGTTTGAAGATTTAATTTAAATACATTAAGGAAATAAGCAAAAATGTGTCTGTCACAATAGTTCTGAATGCCAGCTCTGCTGCCTAGAAAAAGTTCTTTATTCCCACTCTTGAAAGAGAATGTTATCTCTTAGTTATTCCATTGTTAAAAAGTTTAAAGTTCACACAGTTGGAATGCTCAGGTCAGATTTGTATCATCTTCCTGCCATATTCATGAGTTCAGCAGTAATTCGATAAACAGCTTAATTTTTTTGCTCATAAGCTGGGATTCCAGTTAGAGGATTTAATTACAAAGCCTATTTTTTTAATACTGTGGTGTGGTGGCAGCACACTAATGTGATGTTTTGTGATTCAACATATGCAGAATAAAGTCTGTCTAGGATGTAGGAGTAGGATACTAATCACAAGAAATGAGGAAAAAATACATAATTCTTTTATACATTGTTTCAATGAAAAAATTGTGCTGCATTGCAAAAATGTAGAAAGGCAGGATGCAAACTTGTTTAATGCAGTTTATGCATGTATACTCTTCAGCTTTCTAAACAGGAAATTAAAATTTACAGGAATGTGATTTCTCTGTTTTGAAAGGTATTCTTTCTAAAGGAAAACAGACTGTCACTGCAGGTAGCTGTATATTGATTTTTAGGTTTTGGTTGACAAGCCAAACTAAGAACATAAAAGGCATATTTTGATATTGTGATAAAGAAAAGTGAATTCTGCCTCCTATGCAGAACAGACCTGGAGTGTGTCAGTTCAGTGACTCCTGTGCTGGAATCTCAAGACTAAGAAAATATTTCAATTGGAGAAACATTTTCAAAGTGTGTTCTAATTACTCTCACTGATATTATTGAGCATCCTGGGAGTGCTACCCAGGCAATTTTCCTACCTAGGAAAATTGGAGACACTTGGTTCCAGCTCTTCCCATGGTCAGCTGGAAGATGGAAAGACATTTCTTGGTCTGATTGAAAAAACAGCTGCACTTTAATTGGAGATGTCTGTAAATTTACTCTTACAAAACTGCTTTTCCTGATGCAGGAGAAGATTGAGGTCAGATCATTTTATTTCCTTGTAGAGTTTCCCTGGGTGACACAATTCCTAATGAACACAACATGTGCAGGTTGAGTCCACCTGTGGCAATGGTGTGTCAGACCCAGGGGCTGAATTTAATAAATGGAGTAGTAATTAAGCAAGTAACTAGTTTTAATCTCTATTATGTAAATGTGGTTTGGTGGTTTGCCATTTAATAATTTTTGTCTTGTGTATAGCAGGATCATTCTTCCTCCTCTGTCAAAATATTATTGTAAGGATTACATGGCATTGACTATCCTGATCATAAGAACTTCTTTCTGTATTTTCCTGCTTCAGAAATCAGTAAAATAACAGTACTATGACAATTGTCAAAGATAGCTTTCCTTTCAAAATGATGGTGAGTCCTATTATAATCATCAGGCTACCCTATATTCACTGCCCTCTGAACACCCCTTCTGGCTTTGGGCTGGGAAGACGTCAGAGAAACGAGTCAATGAATGTGAAAGATCATCAGAGTAGGTGCAATAATATTGGATTTGCTTGTATTTCCTTTTCTCCATCCAGTGAACCTTTTCATAGTTTCATGCAGAAAAATGAAGCCCCACCCTGTCCCAGTCAGGATCTGATTTTAGTGTCACTTGCTGGAGCATGGAGATGGCACCAGATGCTCCATTGCTGTCCCCTCCAGCCTGACCCATTCTGGGATCTTCTGATTCCTCTGTGATCCCACTGATTCCATTTTTTGTCCTCCTTTTGTGTTTTTGCTGTGATTCTTGTCCTACTCAAGCTATTGAATTCATTTAAGGAAGTTGTGACCAATGTGTTTCTCATTGGACAAATTTGGGTCAATAGTTGCTGTGGTGCAGGAAATACTTAATTAGAGAATGCTGCAAAATGTTCATTTATATTTCTATTGAAAATAGTTTCAAAGATCCTGTATTTATTTTCACATTAAAATAGTATTTTCCTTCATTTAAGTGAATATGTTTATCCTCTCATATTTGATCTCTGCAATAACTATACTGGTTTCTCTGAGATTTTTCTGTTCCACTTTTTTGAACTCTTTCTTTTTCACTAAATGAGACCTTTTAGTTCATTTTTCCACATGGTCTTGCTGTCTTTGGGAATTTATGCCCATACAGCAAACAATTTCCAGATATCAAACTCTTTTTTACCATTTCTGTCCTTCTGCTTTATGAAGATGTATCACTCAACTCTACCAGTGATTCGTGTTGGTTTTTTAATTTATAAATTTATCAGAGTAAAATGTGTCTTTATATGCATGATTCTTCTCATTGAGGTAATAGTGCTATTTGCAAAATAAATTTAATTTGAAAGCAAAACACACCAGTTTTAAAACAAATGCTGTCAAAATTTTATGTCAGTGGATTTTCAGAAAATGCAGTTTAGGGGTTTTCTGTTTCTCCTTTCAGAATTTTTCTTTGTTTCGTCTCTCAACTTTGTATGGTCCACTTCTGACTGAGCAGGTAAAGGCAGAGGATATTGCAATTCCTAACACAATGGGCCTGGTGCTGAAATTTAAAATAAGTTTAAAATGTTGTTTGTTCCGGTACTGGATCTCAGATTTTCATGAATACTTGATAAAAAAAAATCAAAACAACAAAAACCAAACCAAAAAAACCCCAAAGTAAATATTTTCACAACTACAGATCATTGGATATTCAGTGCAAAATGTGCAGCAATTATTTATGGAAGCAAAAGTTTTCATTATTTATGTTCATTTGTTGTGTGAACAAAAGAGTTCACAGAAGCACACAGAGCTGGAAAAGCCATTTCTAGAGTCTGTTTCAGGAAAATACCATTTTAGTGCTCTTAATTTACATCATTTAGCTCAGACACTGCATTCTGATACCAGCAGGGGAAGGAAATGTAAGAAATGTTCAAAATGAGTGCTGGGGTATTTTCATGTGTTCTGTTTGAGAAATTCACCACTGCTGGCTTTTGTGATTCCTCTTAAATGACTGTACATGCATTTCAAGCACAGATTGCTTTCTCTGATCCTGGATATCTTTGCTTATAATTAAAATCAGCTCAACAATGGGCATAAAACTAATGTTGCACCAACAATGCAATGTTGTTGTCTCCTTGATTCTTTTAATGCTTCATTTGCAGACATTTCATTTTCCCACTGAAATGATTTTGTTCAGCGATTCCTATACCCTTTTAAACTGAAATTATCAGCTATTATTCTCAACTAGAAAATAGTACTTTAAAACAAATTTTATGGGGAAGATCAGAAGAAAAGAAGTGAAGCAGAGCAGCTGGACACAATGGTAGAAGCAAATGGGAATAGCCAGAGTGATTAACTCCACCTTTGAGCAACAGCAGAAGCACTGAGAAGATTAAAAGCCACTTCTAGAAAAGGGATGAGTTTGGATTCAGAGGAGAAAAATGTGTGATAACCCCCACCTCTCTCTTGGATTTGAATCAGTAGAGATTACATGAAATTCCTTGTGGCTGAAACACTATTGCAGAGTGGCTGTGCTCGCTTTTCTGCAGAGGTTAGTGCAAAAAAAACCAATATCCAACTTTAGGAGCAGAATTAGGAGCAGGTAGAAACAACAGAGCTCCTAAAAAGTACCAGATGCCATGAACCTGAATTATTTTTCATTCAACTGTTTCTAGAGTTTGTCTAATATGTGTATGTATACACACATATATATGTAATTGGTTATTTTTAGAAATTAATACAAGATTTAAGCAAAATCCTTGCTTTCTTCTCAGTGCTACTTGAAAGGACTTTTAGCCTTCAAAAATACATTCACTATCCCAGCAATTATGGGAAAATTAAAGCTCAGTGGTCAACATGGTGGAAGAGGATGATTTGATTTTGATAACTGAAGAAGTGCAAAATAAACATAGAACTTGGGAACAAGAATCCAAACCAATAGAAGTCTGAAAAGACATGAGGAAAAGCATGGAAATTAATGTACAAGGAAAGAACGAGTAGCTGGGTTTATACTGTCTCTTTCTTTCTTCTTTCCATTCTTTTTCCCATTAATTTAACTCATTTTAGTGTATGTGTATTTTTATGGAATTATAAGTCAAGGTCAATGAGCAGATCTGAATGGAGAAGTGTCTCTGAATGCTAACTTGGATTTTAAGACTTTGCTGAGCTTGAGGAAGTGCTCTAAAAGTTTTTGATGTTTCTACCTATGGTAATTCAGCTTTCTGAGCCTTGGTTACAAGGAAGCTGAGTTGAATTCGGTGGCAAACTCAAGAAACAATTTTTGGATAAAACATTTCATGGCCTCTGCAGCCCTTCAGGGCTCTCCTGTTTCCCCTGTCTACCTTTTTAGGCTTGGTTTTGGAGCAGGGTTAAACCATTGGAATTCCAGGCTCCAACCCCAGATATTTGGTATTTCTGTTATCATAAGAGGCTGTGTGGCATCATGAGAGAAATTACTGGTTTATGGATGATTGCACAGGTGAGAACAGCTCTGGCACTGCAGGCTGGGAGCTGAGGATACACAGAAACTCAGGAGCTGTGGTGCCCAAAGCAGGACAGCAGGTTACACAGACAGCAGCTCTGCAGCCCTGAGCTGCTCCTTAAGGAAAACTGGAGACATAAAATTCCTTTTGGGGTTTGAAGGACCAGGCACTGGTCCTTCAGTGCAGTGGAAAGTTGTGTGACTCAGTCTTCACCTCCTGTCTTGCAGTGACTGGAAACAGGTAATGAAGGACAGGAGATGAGGAATGAGTCCCACAACAGCTGAGTGCAAAGCACTGAGTAGAGGGAAGGAGGAGACAGATCAAAGCTTAACAAGTGAAGCACTTCTTGATTAAATTAAAAAAAAAAAATCCCAAAACATTGGACATCTGAACTGTTCGTAAAAGTGCCAGGACAAAAGGGGCTGTTCTAGCCACAAAATGGATTGTATTTTAACATTTTTATTTATCTTCAGAATATTGCACAGGAGCATCATAAGTGATGGGAATGGGGATTGTTTAGTGCTGCTGACATCTGTTCCGAACCAACAATGAATCTCTGAGAGAGAGAGATGAATGGAAGAAATGGAGAGGCAATATGAGACAGGGCATTAGCAGTCAGGATCAGGTTACTCACATTGATTTTTACTCACAATTTACTTTGTTATGAAGGGAAGTTTGGAAATTTCTTCCACAAGAGAAATGATTTAATTCACTGTGAAGTCAGTAAAACAAACCATTGATTTCCATATGACAAATATTAAAATAATCTCTAGCAGTGTATTTAGTGTGAAGATTTTTCAACCAATATTACCTAAAGTACTTTACTTTAGCATATACAGGAGCTGCTTCCTAGAAGAAAAGATATGCTGATATTTCTTTAGTTTTCATTATGATAATCATTAACATTCTTAAAAATCACCTATATTCCAGTGCTTGGTATTTACACAATGCTCTTCCTATATTATATGTTTAAAAGCATTAACTAATGGATATTTAAATCACAGGCTAATGCTGTAAAGTTTCAGATACAGCTGCAGGAATTCCCATAAATTAGAGATTCCAAAATACTCACTGCAATTTGGCAGCTTTATGTCCTTGGCTGATGGCTGCTTGGACTGGAACCTCCGTGAGTTAATCAGGTTCTCCCTCACTTGTGCACATTTGCTTTAATTACCCTGTCAGCTGACCCTGGTTGGTTAATGTACAGATTCTGTAGCTGAGTGTGACCCAAGGAGGTGTTACAGAGCAGCCATTTGGGGTGGGCATGGCAGAGAGCAAGCCCTGCAGTTTGCACTCCTGCATTTGTGAGGAAATGAATCTCTGATTTCAGCCAGCACTTGGAGGATTCCCCCTCTTCTCCAGCTTCTGTGCTTGCAGCTTTTGAAATACAAACCAGAGGGATTAAAAAACCCACAATATGAATAGTGGTGAGATTTTTCTGACCAAGAAGATCTTCAGAGCATTTTGCCTTTCCCTGCTGGCACAGTCCCAGCTGGCAGAGATCTCCTGCTGGGTTTGTCTCGTGGCAAACAGGCCACTTCTGCTGGGAGCCACAGAGAGAAACGTCACCTCTTGCCTGGAAAGCATCTCAGCAATTCCACATATCCCTGTGTAGTTATTTCTGCAGGAAAATCCCCTATCCCAGAAGCACCATGAGTGTTGTGGTTTGCAGAGATAGCCACGTGAAATACAGGGTTTGCAGAGAACAAATGAAGCAGCAGCTGCTTCTGGCAAGGGATTGTTGTATTTTTGTTGCTGCACTTCTGCCTTAGGACTTCTATTTACATATATATGAATACATATATATATATATAAAATTACATAAATATATATTCATATATACACACATATAAAATATATTTTAATAAACATTTCAAACATAAAATATGTATGCACTTATATGCATACATATATATTTACATATGTATATTTCTATGCATATTATCTACTGAGGTAAACCAGCTGTAGAAAATACAAAATAACTGCTTTTTTTTTTTTTTTTTAAAGTGTCTTTGGGCCTGCATGCTCCATCTCTGAAAGTCTGAGTTCCCTATTGTGAACATAAAGGAAATACTGGCTCCCCTGAATCACACAAAGTCATGTTTGAAGTTAAAATTCTGCCTCCTAAGTGAGCCTGAGGAGGGTTTACCCAAGTTTGGTAGAACTGTGGGAAGGCTGAGTGTTGGTGGAGTAACTACAGCTGAGGGGGATAATCACTGTACAGCTGGAGGGGATGGTTGACCTGCTGTGCACCTGAGGGAGAGTTATTCATGCAAGAACAAAGAGAATTTGAACCCACTCATGTCTTACTCATGGTAGGGAGATTATGAATATTCGAGCTCAACATTCAGAGCCACAATAAAAGTTAATACAACAATAATTACAGCAACCACAGAAGGAATTCAAACCACAGGGATGGTGTATTTCCAATACCCCAAAAGACTCTGCACTCTAAGCCACAGCTTCTTTTTCTTTAGGAATACGAGGAATTGGATTGCAGCCGGCTTGGCAGAGCCTTGGATGTTTCCACCAGCCATAAACATACCCACCAGTGCTATCCTGCAGAAATGAGTACTCATTCTGCTCCTTCTGCCATTAAAGGAGCACTTGAATATAATTTTCTGTCACAATCACACTGCTCAGTGAAGCTCGTGCTTGCAAAATGTCAGTGTTTGCAATAACTCTCATTTTGCTAATTAATCTTACCCTGGTAAGGGAATTGAGACAAAGATTCAAGTTGAAATTTTCTGACACTTTTATTGGCAGTGTAGTTATCCCCCTTCACTATTTTTCTAGAGTTTAATATGACACTCAGACTGGGCTTTTTTTTTTCCCAAAAACATCAGAATCCAATTTCAACATGACAAGCAGAAGTTCTACTCATGAAGAGAAGTACTCAGCAGCAAGATATCTGCCTGTTCCTAAAAATTCTTCTAGGCAAAAGCATCAAATGTGGCCTTTTGATATATTTATAACCCTGGATTAATTTTTTTTTGTTTTTTATTTTTTCCCTATTACTTTGTTACCTGAATAACAAGATATGTTACTGGTTTTTGTGGTGTGATTGAATAGATCAATCTATTTTTCCACCAAATTGTATTTAGAAAGGATTTATCTGTGATAAAACTAAATAAGCAGCATTCTCTCACCTGCTTAAAACTTGATTTTTGAGGGAAGGTGGAAACAAAAGCAAGAACTAATTGAATTTTGGCTGATATCATATCTGATTCCAATTTAGCTGACCTTAATTTCAGAAAGATTTCATACAGAAAACAAGTGACTGATGGCTGTTTATGCTGTCACTTTATACTCAGGGCTGCATAATGATGAGTCTAACTGTGAATATTAAATGTTCAGGTGTAACAGGTGTAATATTGCACTGCTCAGTAGAATTCATGATACTTCAGAAGAACATAATACTTAAGAATGACCATTTTTCATAGGGACTGTCATATTTTTTCCTGTTACTGTCATAGAATTGGAACAAAAAGTTCTGAATTGCAATTGCAGCTTCTAACTAGCTGTTTAATACCTGAATTTTATCATACCTCCTTTGTAGAAGAAAATATTTCAAAAGAAGAAAAAGTAGAATTATCCTTCATTTCTGCTCTTATCTGTTCTGTACTTCCAGCACTTTACACTGAAAGGACATGTTCATTGGAAAAGAAGCAAGTAGAGAAGAGATCTGGGAAAACAAAGAAGGAGAAATTATGTTTGGAGCACATCATGCCACAGAAGACACAGAACAGACAGAGGTTTAGTGCCCAACAATTGAACAGTTTGTTACTCTTACTCTATGTTGGACAAACAATTATCTCCACTACTCTCAGCTCTGCAGTACTCTTGGATCTTATTTATTCAGGGGGTAACTTTAACAACAGGTTTCCTTCTTCGTTTCTTCTCTGGGGAACATCTCAGCTTTGGAACAATTTCTGAAGGCATTAGACAAAGACTATTTGAACAGGACAAGTACAAAGATTCTAAGCACTGGTGTCCTTGCAGTCAGGAGCTGCTGTAAATAGCTGGTGTAAACCAAAGTGTTTATGACCAAGATGTTGATTGATAAGTTTATAGAAATTGTGTCAGTTGTACTGCACTGACACTAATAAATTAACCTGGGAGTGGAGATTTATATGTTACATCATTTTCAATGAAAAGAACTAAAGAGATTTTTTCACTTGCTAGTAAAGCAGGTGAAGCCTGGGGAATGTGAACTATTTACTCCCCAAGAAATGGAGTTTTAGGATATCTGGGACTTCTCACATTTTTGTAAAAGTGTCACACCAAGGTGCTTGGGAGTTTTCTGTTCACCTGCCAACATACAGATGCAAGAAATTCCACTCATGTCTTTTGAACTTGCCTTTCCTCTTGGCAGCATGTCCTCACCATCTGCTAATTTTGCTGTCACAGGCCTTTGGGTGAAACATTTCTGCTCATTCCAGTGTCAAAGTGAGACATTGGCTCCATCACCTGGTGGCTGGGACAACTTCCTTAGAACTGGGACCAAGGTGAAACGGTTTGGCTTCCAATCTGCTTTTTCCTGATCCAAAACAGAATTTTCAGATGGTTGGTTTATACACACATGACCTCTGTTAGAGTAAATATTGTATGCAGGGAAGAAAAATATTATTGCAGAATTTTATCTAAAAGTTTTTTGTCCCAAAACAAAGCTCACCCTTTTGAGCCCATGTTTATTAGACATGAAACAAATGTACTGATGAAAAAAACTTCAAGATTTATTGGCCCAACTTGGTCCAACTAATTTTCTTTCTGTTCCCTTTGTTCAGCTATCAAACTAAAGAGGAGTCTTTATTCAGCTCTGGAAACTACTGTGTTTTGACAAAGTCCAAAATTTTCTTTTATTCTTCAGATTGACTACAGTTTCTTCTTTTGCAACAGCTGGAAGTAATTATGTTTTATCATTTAGCTGGATAAATGGTTATTGTTCAAGCAGTCTCTAAAGGAAGTAAAGTTTTAATGGAACAAACTAAAAACCCCAACAATATGTGAATATATATTAGGTTTAACTTGTTCCCAGTGTTTGCATCGTCAAGGAGGGAAGTAGAAAAAATTGAGGATGTCTCATTCCCATGATACAGTACAGTTTGATGCTCCCTTTCCTTTGAGCTTGGAGAAGTCTGATCCTTAATTCCTTCAAATTTAAGTCAGTGTTTGAGGGTTTAGGAACACACCAAGAAAGGGACCACAAAGCTCATCCAGTGCCACCCCTGCCATGGCAGGGACACCTCCCACTGTCCCAGGCTGCTCCAGCCCCAGTGTCCAACCTGGCCTTGGGCACTGCCAGGGATCCAGGGGCAGCCCCAGCTGCTCTGGGCACCCTGTGCCAGGGCCTGCCCACCCTGCCAGGGAACAATTCCTCATTCCCAAGATCCCATCTAAATGTACTTTGAGGCCATCACTCCTTGTCCTGTCCCTGCAGCTTCGGAGGAATTGTCTCCCTCTGGTTTCCTGCAGACCTGGAAGGTGCTGTGAGGTCTCCACACAACTTCTCCTCTCCAGGCTGAGCTGTCCCAGCTCTCACCAACTCCAGCAGAAGGCCACTACATAAAGTAGCATAGAAAAGTGAGTCATTTACCTTTTTCTCCTAATGAGATGAATCATGAGGAAAAAGCCAGGTTAATGTTCCAAGGAGCTTAATTAGAATCAGGTGAGAGCTTGAAAAGGCAACTAAGGTGCTTTCAGGCCGTGCTTATAGGAAAAGGCTTAATTAAGAAGACTGATGGCCTTTTACTTAAGTCTCTTCAAAAGTGTAGAGAGTCTTGCTTAACTCCTCCAGATCCAGCAGCAAACCAGATTTGTAATTCCAGCATTTTTCTTAGTTAAAAAAACCAGCATCTTTGTGGCTGCAGTCTCCTTTCTCTGGAGTACTGACAGGAGTGCAGTGTCATGAGGGGCACAGGGGAAAGTACAATTAAATAGGAATTAAATAAAAAGTTTACTGGTAATTGAAGCATTCATAAAATTGCAAATATTTCAGTACAACTGCAGTGCAAACAATTGAATGGTAGATTACAAAAGTATTTTATAGCTAAGACTGCTGTGATTTTTTTTTAAATTTGCTTGCAATACACAAATCTCACACGGAATTCATTTAGTCATCTTAAAATCCACACAAGCTTTAAATTTATCACTTTAGTCAAAGGGTTTTTTCCTTCCTTTTTTTTTTACTCTGCAAGAACAATAAGGTATATGAGGTATTTTAGCTGCAGGGTGCATATTTGGAGAAAGTGCTTCCTGCAGAGTTCCTCTGCCTTTCTTGTAAATTAGCTGCAGAAACCCCGGTCATGTTACAGTATGACATTTAGTTTTCTAATCTGTTTAATGCCATGGTTTGCACATGATGTGTTCTGATGTGCTTTTATGTTTTTGATAGTAAAAAACCACATTAGAGTTGCAGTAGGGATTCTTTCCACAGACAATATAACTTGTAACAAATTGCATATTTCAGAGGAAATATAACAAAAGGCCTAACCTTTTATCATGTTCATTATTCTAGAAATACAGCCCACATCTTATCTCTCTGTTCCTTGGTATAATTTACGAGCACCATGTTGGACACACATCAATGCTGCATCCATATCAGTTCCATTCATGCATATTTCAGTGACTTCAGACTGAAAAAAACCCAAACTTAGCATTTGGCTGGGCTCAAATAGTCACTTGAGATATTTTGTAATCAATAATTACATGCATTTGTTTACCTGTGGGTTTATACACAGACACACACACACTGCAACTCTTCTAGGGTGGAAGAATTATCTTGTATTTCAGCTGCACTGAGTTACAAGTTAATCATCATATTTTTGCAGTTATTCCTACAAAAGAGTTTGTAAAAGGAAAATAATGACTTGTTGTGCTCATCCAAGCCTTCACACTGCTCTTACTCCAATTTGGTTGAAGCTGCAACAGCTTTGCATAACCAGTATTTCAGAATAATGTTTAAGATTATTTTTCTAAAGGAAATAGGCATTTTTCCTGCAAAGATTGTTATCTTCTTTCCTCTTACTTAGCAGAATTTCAAAATATAAATATATGTAATGGGAAAGAGTCTGGGGTTAAGAGGGGAGCAAGATAGGAGAACTGAAAGATTTGAAATTATTCAGAACAAAAGCTAAAGGCTTTTTCTTTTAACGTGACCTTCACCTTCTCTCTTCTCTCCCTCCCCCCCCACTTTTGGTTTCAATCTATTTCTGTAATCACAGCCTGGGATATTCTCCTTTCTTTAACTTCAGTGAGTCCTGTAAGCACAAGGAACAAAAATAATCCAGATGAATGTGCAGGAGGATCCAATCCCAGCAATTTGTCTGGAAAATGAGTTACAACAGTACTGTCATCATCAAATGAATTATTCACTGAAGAATACTCAGCTGGAAGTTCTACTTTTGTGTTCCTATCCAGACCAAAAGATTTCAGATCGTTATCCCAGTTCCCAAAATCTCCATGCACAACAAACCACCATCATCTTGACACCTACTAATTACTCTGCACAACAGTTGCACCTAATTGTGTGTTCACCAGCAGATGATGAAGAGCTGATCCTAAATTCCAAGGTTTGTTTGTCTACTTGAGGCACTGTAAATTAAAATGTTCTGCATGAGGTGGATGGTGTTTGTCAAAAAGCTGCAGGAAGCTACAGATGTGGACTGTTCATTTTTATATCCTGTGTTGAGCAAAATAGACAGTGGAAGGAGACTCCTACAGATCAGTCTTAGAAAAACTCGTGATTTCTAAGGGAAGGATGGTAAGGAAAAATGTTTTTATTCCTTAGCTCACAAGAGTCTATCATGTCTGAAAGGTTTTGGCATTTGGGGAAGGTGCCTAATGACTGGAAAATTGCAAACATGCCAGGCAGGGATGGGGATGTGGGAAATACAGGCTGGGTAGACTGGAAATATAACCTAGAGAGGAATGCAAAGCCTTGGGACAGAATGAACCCAGGTGTAGGCACACAGTTTGGGGTCATTGGGATGGGGCTGTGCTGTAGGCACACAGTTTGGGATGGGGCTGTACTGTAGGCACACAGTTTGGGATGGGGCTGTGCTGTAGGCACAGTTTGGGGTAACTGGGATGGGGCTGGCCCAGCCCCAACGGGTTCCAGCTGTGAGCAGCAGGTGAGCAGCACTGACAGCAGTGAGCAGCCATGGAGTGCCCAGGTGTGCAGTCACTGACCAACCACAGAGGGAACAGAGGGCACACAGGTGCATTGCATCAACATGAGGGGATAAAAGTTGGGATAAGAACCAGAAGGGAGATGCTTGCAGCCTTCTGAAGTGATCTGGTGTTACTGTGTATGGGCAGACTCCTGAAGCCTCCTGATGAGGTGTTACTCTGTGTGGGGGAATGCTTAAAGCCTTCTGGAACTGTGTGGGGATGCTCTGTGTGTTGTGGCTGCCTCAAGTGTGACATGTGCTGGATACCCAGGGACCTGAGCCCCTCCTGCTTGGTGAGGGGTTCTCACCATCCATAGGGATCAGCGTGGGATGAAGGGTCAGCAGCGAAGGCTTCTCTCTCCCAGGCACTTAATGGACAGGAGCTCTAGAGAAAAGGGGGTTCCCCTGTTCCCATCAGTTTTGGGGAACCCTCTTGAGTTCTAGTTTTGGGCTCATGTGGGTATGAGCAATGCCCAAAGCATAGAGGGGCTGAGGGATGAAAGGAAGGAGCTTTGTTTGTGCACCTGGGAGAAGGGGATGCTGAGAAGAAGGGAATCTCATTGCAGTATTCCAGATCAACAGACACACAAGGGACATGTTTATTGTATTACTTTTACTATTGTTATATGAAATGCTTTGGGACTTATTTGTTGCATAAATACTGGACTTTATTTACAGCATAAGCTATATATTCATATTCTCCTTGCAGTATAAGTTTAGGATTGAAACCAAAAAACCTTTAGGTTTTCTTAATACTTTGTCTACTGCACTCTCTTTTCATCCCTGCCAGTTGCTTTTCATGTGCCTGGAGTATTCAAGGTAAATTCTGTGTTGTCTTTGCAATCTACCTTCTCAAGCTAAAAATAGTATCTTCTTAATATATAACTTCCACAATTGTAATTGGAGTCAGTGTGGGACAATTCCAAGAGAGAAGCTTAAATTAGAAGCAGTGGACTATATTTAGAGGTGTTGGGCAGCAGAAGTCCTGGTTTAAGGAAAAGTGAAGCCCTGGGTTTGTACTTGAAGTGCTGAGCCCTGCACAGACTCACCCAGGCACTGCTGGGTTTTTTTTTCCCAGGGCCTCTGGCAGCTCACCCTGGTGTCAAGAGCACCTTCGCAGCATTTCCTCTGGAAGTTTCTCTACATTCATTTGTCCCATGGTGTTTCAAAGAAATGCAAAAAATGTAGCACTTGGAGAACATTGTTTGGGGAAAGAAAATGTCTGTCGTGATGCTTTCTTTGTGTTATGATAAAAAATTGTGGAAGCAGAATAGACAATAGAAATAAACAAAATCTGAACTGCTGGGGGAAAGCACTGTCTGTGCAAGCTCTCCCAAAATTCCTGACGGGAAAAACAATTTAAATCCAGCAGTTCCTACTGGGATGCACAGACCCCTTCAATGAGCAGACCTGCAACGTTAAGAGCCCTGACATTAAAAGCAAAAACCATATTGAGGCAGTTAAGGTTTAACTTAATTATTATTTACTGACCTTAGTATGACTGATTATGTAGGACAATGTGGATTAAAGCCAATACTATGTGAAATGGTCACTTTGCCAATTTTTTTCTATATGTAAATAATTTTCCGATTTTTTTCTATATGTAAAGAATTTTCCATAACTTTTCAGTTCCTAAATCACTACTCAGCAAAACTCTTTCTCCAATAGCCCCCCCTAAATCAAGATAAATATTAGTCAGCTCTCACTTAGTGTAAAAACCCTATTCTGCTTGTGCCTTTTGAAATTTGTCATGGCTGTGTCTTACCTTGGCACTGCCCTTTTCCAAGGAGCTGGCCAAAGTGCTGTTTGTGCCAGAGGCACAGCCTCGTCCAGGCTAATTCTGGATAACTGAAAGGTCAGAGCCACAAAGAAACAGCAGGTGCAATTACTGCCACCAAAGAAGGGTGCAGCAAACACAGAGTTCACTATTGTCTCTTGCACTGGTGTGCACAGAGTCCTGATGTTGGGAACAGAATGGAAAGCAATAATTAAGGCCTTTAATTTATCCCTGAAATGTTAAAAGAAGTCTGGCAGAGTAAACATCAGTTGTGACAAAAAGAGCAGGAGTCCTGTGTTTATGGAAAAGATGGAGATTTGCAGGGAGTTATTCTTTCACTGCTGGGCAGGAGGCCCCTTGACAACTCCAAGGGATATTATTATTTCCTCCCTTTTTGTCTCAGACTTGTGGGAGAAATAAACACACGTTCTTTGGGTGACTGATTCTGGTAATTAGCAGAGAACCTGAGTCTGCTAATAAAGCATTAGCAGAATGTGATATTTTTTCCAGCAGTTTCATTTTTAATTCTCTATGAAGAGACATAACTGGCTGTACTAATTTAATTCAGATAGCTTTTTTTTCTTTTCCTGACCTGCCGTGTCACATAGGGTGTAAAAATGTGCCCAAAGAAAATGTAATGCTGGGTTGCAGAACAAGGTTTTTCTTCAAACATAAAGTTTCAAAACCTCTGAAGTGGAAAAATTCATGCTTGTACCATTAATGTCTTTTTTGCTTTTTTTTTTTTCCAAAATACCTCATCACCATCTTGTTAGAGTAAAAATAACTTCTCCTTTACCAGCAGAGTTCAGAGAATATTTCAGTTTAGGAGAAGCTTTTGAAATTTTGCCATTGTTTCTTTTTCCGTGTAAGACAAAGAATTGGATTGTTTTTACAAAAAACAAAATTGCCAAAGTGTCAGTGTTCTGCTTAAAGTCTGATATTTGATTTGAGAAGATTTGTCATGTTGGAAAATGGTGATGGTAGGACACAGTATGTCCTTTCTTAGACCTGGGATGGTTGTAATTGCTTTGTGGGAAACAGAGGAATTGGATCCAGGTTTTTCCATTTGTTCCAGTGGGACACTCCTACCTTTTGCACAGAACTTCCTCTGGGATGTTCATTCTGCATTCTGTTGACTCTGTTCACCTTTCTAAAGGATAAATCAGATTCCTTAATTTCTTTACACATTAAGCACAGCGACATTGAGAAAGTCAATTATCTCTGTTACGTGTTTCCTTATCAAGGATTTGCTCTTGTCTCCTTGATCAGGACAGGCTGCAGCTTTCTCCTTTGTCTGGGGAGTTTGGGTTGATTTTGGCTGCCCCCAGCTCTGTGTGGCACAGATCAGCATGGGGGCACTCCCTGCTCAGGGGGTCCCAGGGCAGTGTCTCAGGAAGGGCCAGGATGAGACTTATGTGACCTTTTCACTCCTGGGAAAGATCTTGAGGGGCTGGAGCCCCAGGAGGGCTGAGGAAGCTGCATCTGGCCAGGCTGGATCCATGGGCTGAGGGACAGCAGGGCCAAGTGCCAGGTCCTGCCCTGGGCTCACCCCAACCCCATGGAGCTGGGCTGGGAAGCTGCTGGTGGCAAAGGCCCTGGGGGTGCTGGTGACAGGGCTGGGCACAAAGGCAGCAGTGCCAGAGGCCAGTGGCACCTGGGCTGTGCCAGGCCCGGGGTGGCAGCAGGCCCAGGGCAGGGCCCGGCCCCTGGGCTGGCCCTGCTGAGGGACCTCGAGGGCTGCGGCCGCTGCTGGGCCTGTCATGGCCACCAGAGCCCTGCAGGGGCTGGAGCGTGTCCAGGGCAGGGAACGGAGCTGGGCAAGGGGCTGGAGCCCCAGCAGGGGCTGAGGGAGCTGGGAAGGGGCTCAGCCTGGAGAAAAGGAGGCTCAGGGGGGCCCTTGTGGCTCTGCACAAGTCCCTGCCAGGAGGGGACAGCCCGGGGGTCGGGCTGTGCTCCCAGGAACAGGGACAGGAGCAGAGGGAACGGCCTCAGGCTGGGCTCAGGGTGGGCACAGCAGGAATTTCCCCATGGAAAGGCTGCTCAGGCCTTGGCAGGGGCTGCCCAGGGAGCTTTGCAGTGCCCATCCCTGGAGGTGTCCCAGGAAGGGCTGGAGGTGGCACTCAGGGCTCTGGGCTGGGCACAAGGTGGGCATTGGGCACAGCTGGGACTCCATGGCCTGGCAGGGATTTTCCATCCTCAGTGTTCCTGGGATTCTGTGATGTTAATGCTGTATTAGTGCCTGAATTGTCATAAAGTCTTCCTTGAAAAATAGAACATGCTTATGAGTGCTGTATGGAGCCAAACTAGAATCCAAGGAAAGATGATCTTGTAAAACAAAATTTCACTGCTTTTTCTTGCTTTTCATTTTAAGTGTGCAGCATTTCTTTAATATATAAAAATATGAGGAAATCATCATTCCTAAAATTTTTAAATTGCTTTTTTTTTGCCAAGGTGCATGACTAGAAAATTACCATAACAATTAATGATTTTTTCTTTCCTTCACCTCTGTGTAAGAGGGAAGAAGGAGCTGAATGAAACCTTTAGAGGTTAAGTTTTTGTTGTTTAAAATTTAAAGAGCAAACAAAAAATGATCAGAACTGCTCCTTGACAAATCCTGTTAAATTAAACAGTAGTTTGGATCTTCTTAATGTTGGGGATTTTTTTCTAATTGGCTTACAAAAAAATAAAAGAAAAACCCACCATAAAACCCAACCCAAAACCACCTTTCCATTATAGACTTCAGAAAAAGGAAAAATTTTACCTCTGCTTGTCTATAGCAACTTGGTGGAAATGACAGAATAATTAGAATTAATTAGTTTAAACTGATGTAGCAAACAATATGTAATCCCTAATTGTGTGATAAAAGTGGCTACTTGTGACACTTAATGTATTCCAGGCACCTAAAGTGGAGCCATAATGGTTCTTTTTAATGTTGCTGTGTTTTCACTATGCTGGCTATGTCACTTTATAGCCTCCTTGCAGCTTTTAGACAATAAAAGCCCCAGTGTTAATGTAGCCAGCAGCCCTTGCAGACTAGTTAAGCTCAATATGCAATTGTTGGTCTTAATGTGACCTAAGAGAAGGTGCCTATTGAGACCTGCCCCAGCTGCAGTGCCAGTCAAAGGAAAACACTGCAATTTACACATTTTGCATGCCCACACCTTCCAAACTTGGTACAGTGGCTTTCCTAGGTGGAAAATAACAAAATGCTGCAAGTTAAAGTGTTGTTTAGAAATCAGGTCACTAAAAATGGAATGTAAACCAGCCAGGAGATTGGTGCTGTCTCTGAACTCCTGCCCTGTGGGATGGATTCCACTGCCAGCAGTGTATTTGTTAATTGCTGCTGTTGTGATCCAAGAAGCTTCTCAGAGCTTGACACTAATATTGAACATCTAAATTAAATTCCCTCTTGATGATGCAAAGGTACCTCAGAACAGCTTTCTGCATTACCTCATGGAAATTTTCTGTTCCAAAGGTCTGCAGCCAATTTTCTCCTCCTGCCATTAATCTCTCTGCAATGTACTGGATCTCCAACTAGCAATAACATTTTACTAACTATCAAACTGCTTTCCAAATTAATTTGTCATTATTAGAACATGGTGGTTTATAAATTTGTCTGATAGTGTAGAGTTAGTCAGTTTTTATTCACTTAAAAAATAGCAAGTTGAATGTTAAGATATATTTTAACCTACATCCAGGGTTTTATTTCAGCCAAATGAGATAATATTTTCCTTTAATATTTAATGGTGTTAGCTATGTGAAAACTCACTAGATTTCTCTGGACATTGCTTAATAAATCACACGAGCCTGAGAGTAATGAACTACAAACATGACCCAGCTCAGCTTGCTTGGAGTCACAGCACCTACTTCTCCCCCATTGTGTTAATGTGTGTTTATTACTGTGTTTGAGGCCGTGAGGTGAAGGTAAAACATCTAGAGAAGGGTCCAGATTGAATTTCTGCCAGATAGATAAGCTTTACAACTGAGAGAAATCTGCCTTTTCTGTTCCACATCTGTCTGCAGGACGTTGAGCAGGGTCAGCCTCAGCTGACAGCAGTCAAGTTCAGTGTCACTCCGTGCCTGGAGAGGAAATACCTGGAGTTGGTGTCACCTGGACTTTGTAGGAACATCCTAAACTTGACTTACAGTGTTGTGTGCCTGAAGTGCAAATGAGGTGTGCTGGTAGAGTTGATAAGAAATGTCTCTCAGACATTTTTGGGAGCTGCAGATGTCAAGATGACTTGGGCACGTGGCAATGGCTCACATTTGCTCACACAAAAGGCAGCACAAATCCAGGCTTTCATCCTGGCACTGCTGGATTTGCCTCAAACCATTCACCAGTGTGGTTTTATACTTTAGGAAGAAAATCTTTGTTTAGGAGGAGATTCCTGGCTGTGAGGGTGGTGAGAAGCTGTGGCTGCCCCTCAGCTCAGAGGAGTGAGCAGGGCACTGGGATCAGCTCCCCCAGCAGGGTTTTACAGCTTTTCCTCACTCAACCTCCCTTTTCCCACAGCTCCAGTCCAGGATTAGGAGCAGCACTGCCCCAGATCTGCAGAATCCCCACACCTTGTTCAGAGCCCTGACAGCAATGGCTGCATACACTAATGAGGATTCAGTTGTAATTAGTATAATCTGATCAGGACATTTTTTATGTAATTGAGACTATTGGCTTCAGGTGTAGTCCTTTTCAAGCTTTTATGAGAAAGGCTATTACCTTGTCTGGAAGAAGGTAGTTTAGTTTCCTACTTTTCAGAGATTAAAAAATTCATTCCTGGAAAGTTGTTATTTTAACCTTTTAATTTCAAACTGCTGCTTTTGAAGTAATGAATGCTAGGAATCTTGTGAGGACTCAGTGTCTATTGCTCAATAATAAATGCAATTAGTTTTTTTAAGATTTTTCAATTGCTATATAAAATCTGATTTTTTTTCTAAAGAAATGAAGTTTGCCGCTATAAAAGGCTTTCACAAAAAAAGCAATATCTGGTGGGCTCCTGTAGCTGTCAAACTGAAGGAGTTTCTCCAACATGGCTTATGGGGGAGAAACTACATTTTTTTATCCTGTTCATTCCTTATTTATGTACCTTTTTATCCCCTTTATATCAGGTTTTCCATTCAGATCTGAGTACTTAAGAAAAGTGTTTAACTACAAATTACTTGTTGTGCTATCATTCTCAACTTTTACCATACCAAGTAAATTTATTATTTATGTAAATTATTTAAATGTGTGGCTGGACTTTGTCATCATGAATCAGTTCTCTCATTTCAGTGAGAACTGAAATTCTTTGTTTTCTGAACATCATGATTTTTAAAGTTTGCTTAAGTTCTGCTTCTGTACCTTCATATGCTTTAGCCATGCTGTTCCCATTCTGTCCCAGCTGTAAACTGGTAGAGGACAAGGGGGAATGGCTCCAGTGCCAGAGGGCAGGGCTGGATGGGATATTGGGAATGAGGAATTGTTCCCTGGCAGGGTGGGCAGGCCCTGGCACAGGGTGCCCAGAGCAGCTGGGGCTGCCCCTGCATCCCTGGCAGTGCCCAAGGCCAGGCTGGACACTGGGGCTGGAGCAGCCTGGGACAGTGGGAGGTGTCCCTGCCATGGCAGGGGTGGCACTGGATGGGCTTTAAGGTCCTTCCCAACCCAACCCATTCTGGGATTCCACGATTAACTTTGGATGATACTTAATCCTGTAACTTTTTTATTTTCCATGCAGTAATCCTTCATTTCCTTCCCTGTATATTTCCCCAGTTTCACACCACCTTGCAAACAAACCAGGGAATTCTGTTAATTCAAGGAGACTTCCACGCTGCCCACAGTTACTGCCAGGTACCCAGGGCTCCCGGAGCTTGAACCCTTGGCCAGAACATTTCAGGAATTCTCCCTTTCCAGATCCTAGTGCAGTTTGTAGAACCATGGAGTTGTTTAGGTTGCAAAAGACCTTTCAGATCATTGAGTACAGCCATTAGCTCAGCGCTGCCAACCCCACCCCACACCAAGGTCCCCAATGCCACATCTACAAGTCTTTAAATCCCTCCAGGAATGGTGATTCCACCATGTCCCTGTTCCAGGCCTGGCCTGTGATTGTGTAATCACCCAATACACTGGTAAACCTGGAGATTACTTCAACTGGAACCCTCCTGTGTCTTGAGGATTCATTTAAGAGAGCACTGAAACTAGACTTAGGAGTGTCTTCAGATAGGTAGGAGTAGTACTGAGAAAAATAATTATCTTATCCATCAAAATTACGTGGGAAACTTATGCTGCTTTCTATTATTTTCACTGTCATTCCAAATGCCAAATTTTCTGTGAAATTTGGAGATTACTTTCTTGAACAAGTCACAGAGAACTCCAACATCACAAGTCAAATAAATAGGAAAATCAATTCTTATAACTCAGGCAAATGCTATGAACAAGTAATTGTAATAGCATTTTTTTCTTGCAGCCTCACATCAACATATTGTACACTGACATAAAAATAGATTACAGTATCTCAGAAATTAAAAATGGATCTGTATATCTATATTTCCCAAGACATTCTCATATTGTACAGTATTTGATCAATTCTCACTCTCTTTTATAACTATTGATGGAACAACAAATTATTCAGAAATAACTGATCAGTGTTGGAATCTGTTCCCGGAATACTTATTGTATCCATGTATTATTTTCTAATTTATGATTGTGTTTTCTTATTTATTGTTTCAAAGCATAGGCATATTTATATCTCAAACTCATCAAGAAGTTCTGTAGACACAATTACTCTGTAAAACCCTGCAGTGAACTTTTGTCAACAGGTTATTTTTACTTCAAGGGTTTGGTATGGAATTTGTAGAGCAAGGCTCTGTTGGAAAACATTCTGTGTCATCTGTAAAAGTATGCCTTGGTGGAGCTTTGTATTTATTAAAAAGATAGTTTTGCTCTTTTTAAGTAAATAAAAATTCTTTTTCTTATTATAACACGGATGTTTTTGCAGGCTTGATAAATTTTACCATAGAATATCAGTAATTTCTAGATGGACCTAAATCAGCTAGTGTAAGCTTCTGCTAACTGGTCTGGGGAGCAAAATAGACAAGATATTGGCCATTATTCCAATCACTGAGATGTGTTCAGAATTGCAGATGTTTTTTGACAAATGTGCCCTACCATGAGTGTTTGCAGTATAGAAAATATTTGCAACTTTGAGTTCTTCATGCTGGGCTGCATTAATGTTGCCTCTGAACTTCTGGTTACTATCCCCAAACAGTTTCCAAGCTGATGAATTTACATGCATTAAATCCTAGTTAAAATTCTGGCTTGGTGTTCATCCCCATGTAGATTCACTTGCCTGATTTTTGATAGTCCTGCCACAGTTTAAATCCAGAATATTTATGAAAGCAACAATGACTGTTGAACAGAAAAGCTAGATCTGTCTTAGGAAGAGTTAAGCTGAGACCTAACTTTACAGTTTATTATGTCAGTTTATGAGGCCAGACCAAGTGGCAAGGCCATAATGAAATTGGTCCAAAGAAAATAAAATAGAATTAAAGAAATAGGTGATGAAAGAACCACAAAGCACAGCAGAAAAATTAGCAAAAGCATGAAACAAAGTCTTTGTGATAAGAAAATATCACCACAAGTTTTACATTATCAGAGAGTGGGATAAAATTTACTTAGGCATTCAGGACCTCCTGCATTAAAAATGTCAGAGTAACTAATTCTGTGCTTCACAGGAAGTTTCCTGAAGAACTGACAAGGATGTCTCTGAACAGTACAGCAGAAAGAATAGGAGCAGATGAAAAACTGGAATACAGATGGCTCTCTTTAGCAAGAGCAGAAAAATCACAGTAATCCATATTAAGATAGCATAATATGTGTTCTACAGAGGGCTGGAAAGCACCGGGGAAATTGGATTCAAGTCCTTTTTGCTTTAGGAGAGAAATAATAGTGTTTCATTCTATTAATTCTAATGGCAGGTTTAGGAAGTGAGATCCAATATCTGCAGGTACTGCCAGGGGGGTTGTTGGGGCTGCCTGTTCTGGTCTGGGTGGTGGATGCCAGGCACTGATCCCACTCCCAGTGGGGTGCATGAGCATTTCTTCAGAGCCAGAGGCTTCAGGGGCTCTTGGAGTCCAGAGAACAAACAATATTTAACCACAAGAATACAGTGAAATACAGCTTTACATGGGAATTGCAAGTATTCAGACTGACATGCTAAACTCATTAAGTGATCAAGGAGCAAAGCATGCTAAATTACCATGGCTTATTACCAAATATTTAGAGGCAAATACATTCATTCATACAAATTTTAAACTGGGCAAGACTGTCAGCTTTAGATTTCACAACAGTTTCAGAAATAGAGCAGCCAGTTGTTTACACAAGCACTTTGGAAGACAAAGCTGAGTTTTTTAATTACCTTCAGAGACATTTTCTAGTATGCTTATTAAAAATTTAATCTATACCTTGCTAAATCATCATATTAGTTGATTAAATTAATTACGAGTACATGATATTTATATAGAGTCCACAAAAATGTTACAGTCATACCTATGATTATTTTTTATCTATGTTATTTTAAAAAAGGACATTAAAGATTACTCACTTGAAACTTGAAGATCCTTTTGCCACAATGTCTTGCTCAGCATCATAGAAGGTTTTCTAGCAAAAAAATGCAAAAGCATCCTTGGTGATCTCAAGTCACCATTCACAGTTGAGGCTTGTCTTGGGTAGAAACCATCTCTTTGTTCTTTTCAATAATTCTCAGCTCTGGTTTATGATCCTCTGGCTTTAGTTCTGTGTCTGGCAGAAGAACTTTTCTGTCATAAGAAGGAAAGATAAACCTTTCCAAAACTTTTCACTGTGATCTACACCAACAAAGAGATCCTATCACTTGGACTGTGCTCCTATTGTTTTCCTTACTCAGCAGTGGAGCTCTGTCTAATTTTGCCTACCTTGTCTCAGAACTTTTGGAAATGCAGCAATCAGTGCAGCATCATAAATGTTAAAAGATATTGTTCATAAACATTTATCCATTTCCAAGTGGAGTTTCATTCAAACCAGATTGTTGATATTAACATTATTATTTTCCTTGGATTTATACTAAAGAAAATCCATTAATTTGTATTTTGACCGAAACAGACTTTTGCTGTAATTACAGCAGAGTCCTGGAAAAAAAATTGCTTTGGGCATCATAAAAATGATTTGGGTTAAATTTTTAAAACTAATAAGTAATTTATTAAGTCCCAAGATAAAAGAATGCAGTGTGACTCAGCTGCTTATACAGCTCAATTTGAATTGTGAATATTCTCAGTGAAGAAATTGGAGTCAGCTGGGATGGAAGTTATGTCTACAAAAGATTCCTCACATGATAAATAGAATATTTCAGTGAAGACCTGGAATATGTCTACAGACAGAACTCTAAAAGGATCTTCTGCTGAATACACTTTTCCCATCAGTATTTAGTCCATATCTGCCTTTGAGCAGCTAGAGATTATATATTACAATGAAGTCATTAGTCTATATGGGTAGAAGTTACATTTGACCAGCCAAATTTGGATATTCTGCACTGAAATCAATTTGGCCCAGCCTTGTAAGTGCCTCATATTTTGTATTATTTTCTGCTGTCTTAGTTACACGGTGAGAGGGAAGAGCAAAAGGACAAATAAACATGCCAATAAAAGGAGACAAGCTATTATCCATCCTTTGACTGTTTACACGGAATAAAATGGGAATTAGTATTCCAGGCTTGTGGCTCTACCTCTTGGCTCTTAGACTTTTAAATGCAGTTGCTAATAATCCCCATGCATTCCTGCTGCTGACAGATATGCCACAATACTTTAATCAGCACTGGCTACAAGGCTAATAAAGGTTACTAATAAAATAAAATTCTGTAGGGGCTTCCTCTTTACAGGCAATATCAAGCCCTATGAACTTTTAATGCCTCCTCTCTCCATTTAGATAGTCATGGCTCAAAGCCCATATTAAAAATAGCAAGGAATGCTTATTCTGAAGGGTTTGAAAATATTGCAAATTACACTGTAGGACTGGCTTACTCCAAACTAATCTTATCCCTTACTGACCTTTGCAGAAACACTTCTCTTTCATTTGGCAGCTTCATTTCCCTCCTTTCCTTCTGTCTTATTCCCCTGTCCTTTTACCTGTGGTTTATTTAGTCATCAGGAATTGGGGAGATGGGGCTGCTGATTTTAACTGTGTAGCTGATAGGTTTGTTGCGCTCACCCAGAAGCAAATACCTATTTCTCATTCCATTTCCATTGCAGCTTCATTTTCATCTCAATATTGTATTCCACAGCAGCTGCACAATACATTTCTTCTGAGGGAAGCAATGAATGTATTTACTCTTTTCTTTGCCTCTGAATGGGGTACTGTGGATTTTTCCATCCTTTATATTGCTGTTCATTTTATTAAAAAAAAAAATTAAATTCATCAGGAAGCTAAAAAAAATGCAAAGAAACGAACATTTGGAATAAAGGTCTTGTTTTTAGCATTATTTATAAAAAAAGGGTAGAATGCAATACAAAAAGTGCAAAAATTAATAAGCCCAGTGGAAAGCTAAAATCTTCTTACAATGAAAAATGGATTTATCTCATAGTTTTTAAGATCACCGAGCTTCTATCAGGTCTAATTCTACCCTGATAGTTGATATAATTTTCCAGACTTCATAGTGGAAATTGGATCTTTTTACAGTCATGAAGGAAAAATTGAAGCTGGAGTGGTCTTGACAGAATGAGTACATTTAACTATGGAGCCCCTATTTCATTTCAAACCACATAAAGTAAAATACCCAGACACTGATCTGCACCATGGAGTTGTTTCACTTCAGTCTCTGCTCACAGCATGGGGAGATATTGGATTTTTGTTTCCAGGCTCCATCCCAATCCAGCAGTCAATGGGCTTCCCACCAATAATAAATCCCATAAATCTGTGGCAAAAGCAGCCTAGCACTGATATGCCCATCATAGCCACTGCTGCTGAGGTGGCCTGTGAGCTTGTAGATCATCAGTTATTGTATTTGTGGGGTGCCTCGTGGTGAAGGAAGGAATGATGCATCTGACTCCATGTTCTCAGAAGGCTAATTTATTACTTTATAATACCATATTATATTAAAGAATACTATACTAAAGAATGCAGAAAGGATCCTTACAGGATGCTAAAAAGACAATAATGAAAACTCATGACTCTTTCCAGAGCCCTGACACAACTTGGCCCTGATTGGCCAAAGAGTGAAAACAACTCCCAGCAGAATGCAATGGAACAATCACCTGTGGGTAAACAATCTCCAAACACATTCCACATGAGCACAACACAGGAGAAGCAAATGAGACAAGAATTGTTTTCCTTTTTCTCTGAGGCTTCTCAGCTTCCCAGGAGAAAAATCCTGGGTGAAGAGATTTTTCAGACAACATGAATGTGACAATCAGTAGCGGCATTATCATTGTGTTCTGAGCATGAGCCATTCCAGTTGGGCCAGAGCCATTGCCAGCACACACAGCTTATCCCAGTGCTCTTCAACAGGAATCTCATCATGCTGTAGTCTTGGAACCCTGGTTGCTGAGAACTTTGGACTTTCTGTGCTGACAGGCACTGACCCCCAGGAGCACACTGCATTTGACCTGAGGCTGTGGAGAAGGCCTCCAAAACAGAATGATGGAACTGGGATTAGGGGTGTGGAGTTTGAATAGAAGTGTGCAATATCACAGGGTGGAAAACTTAAGAGTTTAAGGGTTTAGAATATAGCAATACATATAAAGCAAGATGGGTGTTTCAGGGAGGAGGCTGGTCCTTCTTCTTTACCTTCTTCTCCAGGGGTTTGAGTAGTTTTGTGTAATTAATACAAAAATCCACATTGCAGGGCACAGGTGGTTGGTTATTGGCTTAACAGTGAAAATAATTCAGGTGTAATTTCTTAATTGGACAGTGTATCCTTAGAAGGCCTTGTAGAGACACAGATAGGGCTCCATTTTTAGTTTGTTGGAGTGAAGTGCTGCAGAACTCAGGGTTTGTTGAGACTGTAACACAGATAACTAATAAACATCTGCATCCCCACAAAAAAAATCCTTCCACTATTTAATCCCAACCCTGACAGAAAAGAAGCAATATAAAAAATACAAATCAGGTCTTAATTTGTTATGAACTTGGGATCTACTTCTTGCTTGTACTGCATGCATCTTAACTTTCACTCCTTCAGCCACTTTCCCATAGGCCAGAGATAATGGATAACCACATCTAAGCAATACATCTCAAAATTCTAAAGCCAAAACAAGACTAACAAGCCACAAACCAAATACTTATGTTAAGTATATCATCAAGATGCTTTAAAGTTTAAATCTATACTCCATTCAAAGATTTCTGAGAGAAAAACAAGAGCAAATTTCTTGATTACAGTATTTGTTCAGACTTTCTGTAAGTTAAGAACTAATTCTCTTCCTTTTATTTAAGATTAGGGAAAAAAATTTAGATTAAATGATTTTTTGTGAGGAGGACCAGCAGAGTGACTATTCTGCTTATGTCCTATTTTCAGGGCTAAAGAAGGAATAAAATGTTGTTTAAGTTTTTTGTGAAATTCATTAGAGGTATGGAGGGGGTTTTTTTTGGCAGAATAGGACAATTTAAAAAAAGTTATTTCCATATCCATGTATTCTAGAAACATATTTAAACATCTATAAGGACTGCTTGCAAAAAAAAAAAAAAAAGGTTATATACTTTTTCCTCTTTCTGGCTGTTTTTAAAATGCTTCATTTTTTTTCTAATAGCTTTTACACTCTGTTCATAGAAGAGAGTCACATACAATCAGTTAGCTGTACAGAGAAAGCCTTATATTTTGTAATAATATGCCCAATTTTCTGTACTATTTTTGTAATCCTGCCAGTGTTTAAGACGTCACTATTCATCACAAAGTCAAACCCAATTTTTTCACTGCTTGATTTCTTCACTACAATTAGCATGTCCTCAGTCCTGTCCTTCCTTTTTATCAACAACTGGCAAGCCTACAGTGTTTGTGGTACTCCAGTGCTGCAAACATTTACAGCAAAGGATTTTAGGCACATCCAGGTGAAATTTCTGGATGCAGAAGCAGAACAATTCCTCCTTACTGCAACACTGGCCTTTTGTTCTTACTTGAGTTCAACACAGGTTTTCCCACTGAGGAATCTTGTTTAGAATTCCTGCTGTCCTATCTGCTGGTGCAAAACTGAGCAGTGCCAGAGTTCTGCATGGGCCTCTTCTGAAGTGGCCTGTGAGGTTTGCAGAGTAAACATAAAACTAGATTATATCAGTCCTGGAATGCAGTATTTGTTGAAAAACAAATCTATCATTTTTCCTTGCTTGTATTATAAAAAGCAGCATTTTCACCATCTAGTTACCAATGGTTTTCTATTCTGGATCCAATGGCATCATTCTCAACAAGCTTTATGATTAAAATTTGGTCACAGTTCAACCACAACTGCACCTTCCCTCTGAGAAGGACAATGTTAGGTGTGGACTGACCTATATACCCTACTTTTCCATTTAGGTCATGTCTGTGGCCCATCAGTCCCAGAGCCCCATGTGAGTGCAGATTTGGGATTTGCAGTGAGTTGACCCGGAACTCTCTGCCACTGAATACCCTGTGGCATGGGGGTTGTGTGGTGTTTCTAAAATAGTCTTGGATCTTCTTTTTTATGGTCTCCAGGCACTAGTGAGCTACAGCTAAACAACAAAAACAAAGCAGTTACAGTTCTAGGTCTGCAAAAACACTTTGCCGTTTTTTAGCTGTCAGGAAGCTCATGTGCAGTTTCTGTGCAGCAGCTGTATGGTTGCTCAAATATTAAAAAATCAATGTTTTGCATATTTCTAAAAGTTAATACAGTTTCAAAGTCATAGATAATCCTACTCATGTAAGTTAGTCATCAAGAAAAGTGTTAAAGTCCTTCACTGTTATGTTAAAAAATATTTAGTAATTTATTTCTCATTTTTTTTTCTGTCAGTGTCCATTGCTTGAAAATTATTTTGATGCCACATAACAGTATATCTTTTATTATAACCCTTTTGTTTTTTCTATACTTTTACTCCTGCTTTCAGATTTTCTTTTCCTTTTTGATGAACAGCAGTAGCCACACTTTTTCTATACCTACAATATCAAGTGGTGTGACACCAAGACCATGTCTGCAAAGGTCAATGGTTGGTACTAAGAGCTTACCCACGTTAGGGGAATTTCAAGGCTTATTTCAGACAGGTTTCATTTGGTCCCATGGACTAAATATTCATTACTGGTTGCACCTAATGCAGTACAGTGATGCCTCAGGTTTTAGCTTTTATATTTTTCAGATTCTTTGCTGCTTTAGTGTGTGGTTCTAGGCTTCATTTTAGGGATGGTGAGCTCTCTTCACAGAGCAGGGAGACAAAACAATTCCTGCTCTACCTGGGGACTAAGGACAAATTGTTACTGTCATATTTTCTGGAAAAATCCCTTTGCCAGGATTTGTTCTCCTGGGAAGCTGAGAAGCCTCAGAGAAAAAGAAAAACAATATTATCTCATTTGCTTCTCCAGTGTTTTGCTGTTTTGGAATGTGGTTGGAGATTGTTTATCCAACATGTGAATTGTTCTTACTGAATGACCAATCACAGGCTGTGTCGGGGCTCTGGAGAGGGTCAGGAGTTTTTCATTAGTGTCTTGTTAAGCCTTCTGTAAGGATCCTTTCTCTATTCTTTAGTATAGTTTAGTATAGCATTCTTTAATATAATATAATATCATAAAACAATAAATTAGCCTTCTAAAAATATGGAGTCAGATTCATCATTTCCTTCCTGCCACGGGGAACCCGGAAAATACCACAACAAATGGTATTCAAAATCCAAATCTTGGGCCCAAGTGCACAAACAACATGGGCTGAAGAGGGAAAAACAACGAGGATGGGATTTGATGGGCTAAAGCTGGGATGGGACAATGCACTGCAAGATGCAAATGGAGCAGAACTGATCAAAGTGAGAGACCCCGTGCCCGGTCGTGCATTTTGGGACCATTTTGGTTCATCTTGGGTGCAGCCCTGGCTGGGCTCTTGTGCTGTCCAAGGTGGATCCATTGAGGCCTCTAATAAATCCCTGCTTTACTCTTTAGCTCTGTCCAGCCTCTGTTCTAGGGCAGCCTTCACAAGGCATCAGCAGGAGCACAGGAGCTGCAAGGAATCCAGCGTGTGCTGTCCCATGGTGGGTGGCACAGGCAGGGCCAGAGCTGGGTTTGGCAGTGCTGCTGGGATGGAAACCAGAGCAGTGGGGCAGTGACAGAAGGCACTGAGCACACAGGATGGTGCTTGGGGCTTACTGGGTAGGTTTGGAATGCAGTTTGAGCTTTGTGTGCCTCTACAAATTTACCCCTTTGCACTCTAAGGCACTGAGATGAACCAGGTCTCCAGCCAGGCTCTGGGGTAGCAGAGAAGCACCCAGGAGTGTTGGAAGAGAAGGGACATGTCCCTGGATGTTTTTAATTCCATTGCCCTGAGCAGATGCTGCCAAGTCCATGCCTTCACTGATCCCCCAAGCCTGGCAGGGAGGGTGGTCAGGCTCTGACAGGATGGGCTGTGTCAGGCTGTGCCACCGGGGCAGGGGCTCCGAGCTCTGTCTCGTGCAGAGAAACTCAAAAGAGGCAGAAGAAAAGGCAGCAGCAATCATGTCAGCCTGTCAGAGCCCAGCCTTCACACAAAACAACAAGATCCAAGATGGTCAAAGCTGAGTGACCCAAAAAACTCTGCCTGAAATTGTTGTACAGAGGCTGACAGTTATGGACAAGGCCTGCTTTAATGGAATAAAGCCACTACAGAGGGGAGAATGGAATGAAGAGAAAATTACCATGTAAAGAACTTATATCTGATTCTGACACTTTCTTTTTCCATGTAATTATTAACGTGTTTTTTAAAAGTCCATTAAAATTCCATTCAGATTAAGATGAGCGATAAGAACAGGAATAAGGGTATTGCTTTGAAGGATCCTGTGTTGACAATCAGTTTTAGGCAGTAACCTTAATCAAGGTTAATGCCATTTCAGTGCCTCATCTCAGCTCCTCATTTTGTGTCTTAGGCTAGCCTGGCATTTTTTTGGGGTTTTTTTTGCCCCAAGTAATCTGTTTATTTGTGATATGTGCCGCAGACTAATTATTCAGGCTTATCTAATGTTTAAATAACTTCTCTGGTGAAACTTCATAAAATATTTATTGAGAAATGTAAAGTACTCAAGATCTAAAAAAATATTTTTGCATGGTTTTGTTTCAAAGCAACAACTCTTTATGTGGGCCTTCATACAAAGTTCTCAGTAATTTAAGTACTTGATTGTTTTCTTCTTGCTATAGAAAAGTCCATAGGAAGTTAATTCTATTTCTAGGAATCACAACAATTGTTCAGTTTAATTTTTTTAAAAATCTCTGCAAGATCCCATTATGCTGTGCATGTGTACATTACCCTGTATTAATTCTGGCTCATTAAAAGGGGTTTATTACAGCATGGTTTCCACCATAAGCCTCCTGGTTCAGCTGCATAATACATCCTGCTTAGATAATCTATTTGCCTCTACCACTGCTGTGCCCTCCTGGCATTATTTAACCTCATATCTTTAGTACTTTTAGCTGCCCACTGATACTCCCCCAAATGCAGACATAACCCCAATATTTGTGGTTTAATCTTGTGGAGGAGGAGGAAGGAGAGGGTGAATGGGAGAGTTCTCAAAGTTTTGAGTTGCTGAAGATCAGGGTGCGAAATCTGCAGAGTCCTTCCTTTTCTGGCAAAAATTCAAATCCTGCCTTCAAAATGCTGATCTGACAAACTTCATTAGATGATTCATCCTAATTAGGTAAGTGACCTCACTGGCTGTGTTACATTGCTTTGCAATTTGAGGAAAGATTAAAAGATTTGGTCATTAGGAGGGGGAATAAAAATTGCTGCACTCAATTGAAAATGCAGGGAACACCAGAATGACAGAATGATGTAGCTTTTGTACCTAAAGCAGACCCTGAGAAAATGGATGTGTTATTCACCATACTTTCTATGAGTAAAGTTGCAGATTTCATATATTCGTGTTCACAATGTTGTTTGTATTTTGGGAACAGCACCATCAGTTGGATGGAAAGACAGAGTTAGGTCACTTTTAACTCCATTTCCAGAGCTAGACAAAATAAAATAAACAGTTTTCTTTAATATAGGCAAAAAATTGATTCTCAACCAGAAGGAAAACCAATGAATCTTCTGTACCAATACAATTAACATTAACATATATATAATTAGCATTATTCTTCCATGTCACTCTAATTGTCCAACAATTTCTCAGTTTCTGTGTTGGACAGGAAGGCTGGGCACTGGGTAGGTGTTACCAGCTGTGTTGGACCTGGCAGGGCAGTGAGTTACAGGGGAACTCTCAGGGAAGTTTCCCCTGGTGTAAAAGGGGATTTTCCAGGTGATGTGCTGTGGGTGAAGGCACCTTCCATCTCCCTCTAGTAATTCCCTTTTTGACTGGCTGTTAATACTGACCAGCCTCCGTGGAGCTGCATTCTGTGCAGTGGAAGTGCACAGGGGATGTGTTCCTAGGCAAATATGTTGGGAATGAGATTTTTTGGGGGCCTCAAGCCAGTGTGGGAGTGATGTGTGAGGCAAAAATATACAGATGGTCATAATCTCCTATATCCATCTGATTTATTCTTTTTTTAATCACAGTACATTCTGATTATAGCTTTGACTTTGCTCTGCCTTTGCTACTGTTTTCCACTGCATATCAAAAAAACTTTTGTCTGTTCTAAAAAATATTAAGCAATGGTCTAAGCTGCTCATCTGCTAAAAGCTACCCATATTTATCCACCTCTGTTGTTTACTGTCATTAATAGCAATTGCATTTCACAACCTGACCTTGAAATGACAGTTTATGTGCATAAATTCTCTCTCCCTCTAACACACATAACCACATAGTATTCATGAACACAAACATTACATCAAAAATCTCTAATTTCACACTAGAAAAATGCAAGTGTGAAGAAAGAATGCCTAACAGTATTTGAAAAATTAATATAAAAATATTTTTCCTTAAATAAACACTTTTAATTTTATTTTTTTCAAAATAATATCTGCATCCTTTCACTCCTCCCCAGCACAAAGAACATCTAAAGCAACTGCACAGTTAGAACAGAGGTTGTGGTGCTGTTCCATAAAAGAATAATAGTATAAACACCAGGAATTCTGTTTTCTAATAAAAGTGAATATGCAGTTGGCTCACTGTAAAGAATTATTTGATGTACCTATTTGAAGTATCTGGAGACCATTTGATGCAGAACTGTTGTGCCTGCCACTTGGTAGTGAATTTTAGGAATATTTTTAGGAATATGTTCTCTGTGTTCAACTAAGGACCTGCTTTCTGTTTGCCTTCTCCCCTGTGAGCATGGAGAGAGTCACAGCCCAGAGGGTGGAAAAAGGAAGCTTTGTCCATCCTGCAGGCAGCTCTGATTTTTGGGATGAGTGACTGTTGCCCAGGGACACTTCATTAAAACACCTTGGAATCCTTCAAGGGAAAAGGGACCATAGATTAAGTTTTGTTAGAATTCTGTCCCACACCTAGGTGTTCATTTTCTGGGGAGGATTGATAGTGTTTCTCATTACAGTAATCACATTAGATCTCCTAGCCTTATATCCAGGCACTGATGGAAAGGCAACTCAGCTGAGAAGTGCTTAGAACCTCTTTTGGCAGCTCTCTCTAGGGGCACATGCATTTTCCTTACCATAATGAGGACCATAAAGAAGAGAAATGGTGTGGCCTGGTATAGATAGGGAGTCACATTACAGTAACTTTTCACCAGAATTACAGTAGTTAGACACTACTATATTGCAGCAGTGCTTGGTAACTCTTCTACTCTTAAGAGCCAACTGTCAACATTTCTGTTATAAACCCCATTTTTCAGGAGTTTATAACTCCTCTGGAAATTCCACTCATGGTGAAGCTTATTTTAGAAAGACTAAGTAAAGGAGTAATCCTTTGAAAATGAAATAGAAGGGAAAATGAAACCTGAAATCCATGCATTTCCCATTCTGTTTCCTTTACCTTAGTACAGTTGCTTTGGGTTTAGTAGAAGGGCCTTACAAATAGAGTTTTCAAAAGCAGTTCAGTGCTGACACAGAAGTTATTACTGTACAGTCAGAATCCATGAATCCATCCAATGAACAGCTTCCAAAGAGCCTCTAATGTGGGCAGAAAGGGCTGACTCCTCTGGGACAGTCTGGTAACAAGAAAAAAAAAACAAAATGCAACCACAGCAGTGTAAAATGAGATGATGAATTGTTCCCTGGCAGGGTGGGCAGGCCCTGGCACAGGTGCCCAGAGCAGCTGGGGCTGCCCCTGGATCCCTGGCAGTGCCCAAGGCCAGGCTGGACACTGGGGCTGGAGCAGCCTGGGACAGTGGGAGGTGTCCCTGCCATGGCAGGAGGGTGGAATAAGATGATCCTTCAGGTCCCTTCAAACCCAAAGCAGTTTTTTGGGATTCAGTGATTTATAAGTCTGATTCGGTGATTTTTAAGTCTGAAGAGAATCTTACCCTGGCATTAGGAGCAATGAAGGTGCTGCTTTTCCAACAGGATGTTGAACTAATAACCTCCTTTAGAAGGCACTGGAGTTTTTGTGCAACTCTTCCAAGGCCCTGACAGTAGCCTCAGTGGCACAGCCAAATTTCCCAAGTTGTTCGTGCTTAGAGTGAGTGAACAGTGCAAAAATAAAGCTGTGAGTTTTCATCCCAATTTCCAAGCAAATTTCTGGCTCTTTTTCATGACCTTTTTGAATACATCTCTAGAATCATCCTTGTATTCAAACTTTATTAGAATGCCCCTTAAATATCAAATGTTAATGTTTTGCAAGATTTAATTTATATTTGCAGTGCATCTTCTGGTGTAATTTGCAGAATCTCAGAATGGTTTGGATTGCAAAGGACCTTTAAGATCATCTAGTTCCAACCTTGTGCCAAGAGCAGTGAAAATGATCCATTATTGAGGATAACTCCATGATCTTAGAGATCTTTTCCGACCTCAATGATTCTATAGTTCTGTGATTCAGGGATGTTGTAATGCAGTATGACACATTTAAGTAATCAGCAGAGTAATTATAAAAGAAATACAGAAATAAAGAAATGTAGGAAAAAAAATCTACATATTTAATTCCTGTGCAAAATTAGAATGATGGGAAAGGTACCTCCAAGCTGTTTGGCTCTTTTGTTGTATTGACCATTCCTGATCCATTGCTTTTGTATTTTGGATTTCTGTCTTCCAAGCAGTAACATCTCTTTATTGCCAGCAGTGTTGGTGAATATTGGGATCAGGTGTGATTCACTGAATCAAGCTGCTGGTGCTTTTTCACTGAGGCTGAAATGGCTGATTGGGTTTTGTGTCTGTACATCAGACTCCTGCAGATGAGAGCTTCCAGTGCAGGATGAGAAAAGTCCCTGACAGGAGGTGGTAGCCAGGTGGGGGCAGGCTCTTCTCCCAATTACAAGTGTGATAGGACAAGAGGGAGTGGTCTCAAGAGGTTTAGTTTGGGTATCTGGAAAAATTCCTTCACCAAAAGGGTTGTCAAGGACTGGCACAGGCTGCCCAGGGAGTGTTGGGGTCCCTGGAGGGATTCAGAGACATGAAGGACATGTAGGAGTGGCACTTGGGGAAATGGGGTAGTGGTGGGGAGCTGGACTTGACCTCAGAGGTCTTCTCCAACCTGAAGGGTTCTGTAATTCCGTAATTCTTTGACATTACATATTGATATTTTTTATATATATATCCACACACACCTAGGCCAAGAATAGCAAGGCCTCATAGAAGATTTCCATTACTTCTGTAATCTTCCAGCCTCTGGAAGAGGATGATCCTGCAGCCTGGTTTCCCACAGTCTCTGCCTCACGTCAGGCATTTTCTTGTGGGCCCATCTGTTTCTCATACCTACAACACCTTCCTTTGCAGCCATTTCTCTGCCATTCCTGCAGCTAAATTTTCCTCATTCCACTGTATCAAGCAGAAATTTTTTCTGCATTTTATATTTAATTAAATTACAGGGAAAATTAATGCAAGGTAAAAAAGAACATGTACCAACAAGAAGAGCAATAATTCTTCTTGTGCAGTTTTACTCATATTTTATATTGTTGCCTGGCACTCATTGATTATGCCTTGAGTCAAGAAACAGATGAATCCTCATCTCACATTTTCCCTCTCCTTATTTTTTATGATTCTCTGTTCTTTCCAGGACAGTAAGTAGGAATAATTAATTGCTCAATTTCTTTGCTGGATATTCAAATAATTACTCACTGTATATGTGGCAGAACAAATGCCTCATCATTAGTACATTTTTTAAACTTGTTTTTTGAGGTGTGCGTGCTCATTGTCAAGATAGACATGAAAGGTCAAAGGGTTTATTTTATTTTATTTTTTACCCCCATCTTGACTTTCATACAAAAAAAAATTGTAAAACACAGGGGCAGACTATTTTCTCTGAGAGTTAGGGAGCTAATGACGTTTTATGATTTTCAAAATCAAATTTTCTTGCTTCCATGGTGTTATGACAACACAAGATAATTGTGACTTGCTATTCAAGGGCCAGAATGCACTTACAGTCTCTTCCCTGCATTTCCTCAATAAACTAAAACTCTTCTTTTCTGAAACAGCCACTTCAGGATTTTGATTATTGCTGATACCTTACCAATTGAACCAGAATAAGAATCAAAATTGCCATTAGTACAGTAATTTCAGCCTCTTTTACAATGAGCATTTTAGTGCTCCAGTTCTGACAAACAAAAACAGCAGCACAGGTGGATAAAAGCTTTTGCTACAACTCTTCTCACAAAGGGAGATGATTTTGAACACACTTTTAATCAAATCAGAATCAACAATAATTTTTTTAATGACTTTGTGGATTGAGTGATATATCAAAGTATGTAAAACAATACTAATCTCTGACATGAGTAATAACAATCACTTTAGGGAGGATAATTTATATTCTTTTGGGGAATGTGTAAATCCAGGTGGAAAAATCTACAGAAAAATTAGGCAAACAGGTTGTCCTAGCATGTCAGGTAGTCCGTATGAATGAAGTGCCTGCTTTCAAAGATAATTGTGTCTATAAAGAAAAAAAGATCCTTTTTTTTTTTTTTTGATTTATAATAGAATTATTCTCCTTGTTGAATGCTAAGAGCAGACTTATGTCTGTGAGAACACGTTTAAATGCATACTACAATTCTAGGCTGAAACCTTTTCTGTTGGGAGCCTGAGAGACTGGCAAACAAAAGGATTGAAATAAGTTTTATTTTCCCATTTCTGCTGCTCCTGGATGGTGCTAATGTTGTCAGCAGAGATAATAGCACCTTTAAATGAGTTGGAATTTATTTGTTTCACAAAATCACATGGGAAGATTGACAGCATCTCTAAGAGCAGCAGTCAGGGAGGATGTGGCTGCGGTATTGACAGAAGTGATTTTTCAAGTAATGACTTCTGTGATTAAGTTCCCTGAAGCACACCCTGCCTGCCGTGGGCACTTACTGGATATTGTCACCCTTCTGTGGCACACAAGAGATTCCCTTTTTCCAGAAGCAGGATCAATAGGATTAGGGGATTTGTGCTCAAAGCTTGCCTGTGGCTCCTTGTTAAGCAGGTCGTGTGCTTTATAGCTGCCTTTGACTGGCTCCCTGCACTGTGCCGTGGTATTAATCACCTAAATAATATTCCTCCAGCCTGCTGGCTTGGGCAGGGTTTTTAGTAGTCTAAAAAATATTGTATTTAAAAAAGAGTCAGAAGTCAGTCTCTGAAACTCATGTTTAGAATTTTAAATAGCCTGCTCCTCAGGATTTCTGACTCCTCTTCAACTTTTCTAGAAGCTGGAGATGCTCACAATTACTTATGTTTTTATTAGAAATAGATTGACTGTCAGGGTTCTGCAGAGGAGCTGCTGCCTCGGTGTGTCAGTCAGGGTGGGTGTGCACAGCCAGAGCCCTCCAGGAGTGTTCCTGGCAGCTCCTCCAGCACCATCCCACCCAACACCCCTTGGCCAAGCCAGATCTGCTTTGCAAGACAGGATTTGCATGAGCTGGTACAGCCTGACTTGTGTGCTCCAGTTTAATGGGCTTCCACTGAAGTGTGGAGCTTGGAGTTTTATCCCTACTCATTGCTCTTGCTGGTCCCATGGGCTGGGATAAAGGCACAACAAAAAAAAGGTGATTTTGTGTGACCATGTTCACAGGGGCCTTAGGATGAGGGAAGAGACGAGGATCTGATTCCATGTTCAGAAGGCTGATTTATTATTTTATGATATATATTACATTAAAACTATACTAAAAGAATAGAAGAAAGGATTTCATCAGAAGGCTGGCTAAGAATAGAAAAAGAAAGAATGATAGCAAAAGTTTGTGGCTCAGACAGAGAGTCTGAGCCAGCTGCCTGTGATTGGCCATTAATTAGAAACAACCCCATGAGACCAATCCCAGATGCACCTGTTGCATTCCACAGCAGCAGATAACCATTGGTTACATTCTGTTCCTGAGGCCTCTCAGCTTCTCAGGAGGAAAAATCCTAAGGAAAGGATTTTCCATAAAAGATGTCTGTGACAATTTAGGAGGGAACTGAGGAGTCAAGTCCTTTGCAGAGCCCTCCACGGGGCACATCAAATGCCAGCTCTCAATGATGGCACATAACATTTCACTGCCCCATTCAACAGTGAGCAAAGAATACTGCTGTTTATCCTGCCCACTTTAATCTAATTTATCACTCTTGTGTGCCCCTGTTTGGAGGGAGAGACACACAGCTCCCTCATCCTGCTCATGGAGGGGCTCGTGGAAGGGCAGAGGGGCAGCTAAACCTGGATCTGGACACACCAGGACACCCCCATCCCTATGGAAAGAAAAAGAAAGGTAATTTTGTTGCTTGTGAGGTCAATTTTTCAAAGGTTTCCTGTTGAGGAGTTACAAAAAAAAAAAAGCTAAAAGAAAAAAAGCAGCTTACCTGTAGCTTTGCAATTGAGGAGTTCATTACAGAGCTAATTAGATTAAGTGCTTGATCAGTGATGGGTAAAATATGTCAGAACTCATCTGAGCACTGGTTTAAGAATAGGCTTATCCTTCTCCTCCAATGGAACAGAAATAGACTCCAAAGCAGAATGAGCTGTTTCTCAGGAGAATTTGGCTTCAGAAGTTCACTGTTAAGGAAAGAAATTTAACTCAAGTTTATTGTTTTGGAGCTGCATTAGTGGACATGAATTAAGCTTTGCCATGGAAAGGAAAAGGCACATAAAGGAGCCCAGGAGGACAAGGACTGCATAGGACAGTTTTGTTGAAACTCAGTGTGTGTAGATTTGAATAGTTGGGACTTGAGCAGAGTCAGGTAATAGTGGCTGAAATTGCAATAGGAATGGACATTGGTGCTAGCTCAGTGAAAATAAATGTACTGGAAAAACTGGGCATGAGAAAAATCCTGGGTGTATATATACATCCTCAGCTATTTTATAGAGGACAAAAGGACAGAGGAGCCATTGAGAGGAGTGAGTTATCTGTCTGCTAAAGGATTAAACTTTCCCTGATGTTCCTTGTCCAGCAAACTGCAATGACTTTTGCAATGATACTGTTCAGTTGCAAAAATGGTCAGCTGAAGAGGGGAAAAAAACCCATTTTTTCCTAAAATTGTCATAGAGATATTTAATGAGAATCTTTTAAAGTTACATTTTAAAGGACACAATCAACCATTTTGGAAAAAAATTAAAGAATTTTATATTCACAATTGAGTATAGATATTCATCCAGGGAATTAAACAGAATAGATTACAGATTGCAAATACTTTTCTAATTAATTCTCTGTTAATTACCTGATGCCCGAGTTGAATGGATTACTTCAGTTGTGCTCCAACACCAACAGTGATGGTCAAATTAAAATTTAGCACCATGAAATAAGTAGTATTGATTAGAACATGTAAACAGGCAGTAACAATGATAATAATCAAGTATTTTTAAAGTGATTATTTTCTTTGATTGGGGAAAAAAATTGTTATAAATATTGGAGAAAAAGCAGAACTGGTGGAGCACATGTATGGCTTGACCTGATTCAAAACCTATTCCAAGATCCAGATGTGAATAAATAGAGATATAAAACTTCACTGTGTAAATTAGGAGGAAAAATAAGGAGAATATTCATTTTTTATATATAAGAGTATTAGCTAAGAAAGTTTAAGCTTGGATGCAGCAAAGAAAGGTTGAGTTTGGATACAAAAAGCCATAGCCACATTTATCAGCTATTATAGTAAGAAAATCTGTGGAATTTATTATTTAATTATGGATCATCTAGATCCATTTATCAAAGAGGAAACGCTGCAAAATATTTTATAAATTCTTCTTTTGAACAGCATTAAGTGGGAAATCCCTCACTGAAATGTACCAGGGCATTTATGAAATCACTTTCTATATACAATGGAAATACTCCAAAGATTACTCTAATTCAACCCAAAACCACAAAGGACAAATCAGTAAGTTATACATTGTTAGCAGCTCTGGATCCCAGTGAACATGAGCAGGAAGACTTTGGGAATTAGAGGTGTAAATGCAGGTGCAGGGAAGATCAGGGTCCCTGATTTCCATTGGAAACGATTTGAAAGCAGAAATGTGTTGTAAGGTAAAGAAATATGGTGAGGAAACAAATCCCAGACAGGGTGGTCAATGCCAAGGGCAGGACAGGAACAGCAATCTACCAAAAAGGAGCTGGTGTCCCACTTTATTCATGAATAATGTTGAAAAAGTCAAACTTTCAGTTGAGAGAAGCCTGGAAAAGTTCAGGTGATAGGGCAAAAAGGAACCTAAATATGAATGTTTGCAAAACTTCTCTGGAAATGTAAAAAGGAAAACCTTCCTGTGAATTTAATGGGCATTTTTATTTTCTGCCATAAAGGGTTTTTAGCTCATAATCAGAAAATAACTCTTCTTTTTGAAATATAGTATCCATCTAAAATAGGGAAATGTTTGAAGGGTGTGAATCAAAAGCAGGAATTTTTATTTTTTAAACTTGAAAACCCATTCTCTGAGTTATGGTTGTTGCATTACAGTATAAGTAACAAAACTAATTCACAAAAGAAAAATAGATCTCATCTGAGTATAGATTTTTGCCTATCATTAATCTTCATTCAGTTTATTAATATATTTTTACAGAAATAAACATCATTACACTTCTGAGAAATACTATTTATGTTATTGTGGAAAGAGAGTTAAAAGTAATAAATCGATAGAAGATAAACCAAAGTAAAAAATGAAAAATCCTTCTGGAAGTGGAGGCAAAAGGTAGGAGCACCAAACTTTTTTACTCTGAGATTTTTTCTGTGAGTTGAAGTCACTGATCATTACACACATGTAACAAAAGGGAGAGATTGGTTTGAAGCCAATAATTTATTCAGTGCCACTTTCTTGGTAAATCCAAACACAAAGAGCCCAAGGGAAGGTTAATATTGATTTGCCATTCATTGTTCTCAGGTTAACTTCCTCTCTCTTTCCTTGGACAGTCCCATTCCTGTGGAGTTTGCTTTTTTTTCTTTTTTAAACTGCAATTTTTTCCTGACAGATGTGTAAGAGAGCAAAAAAGAAATTTAATCTGAGACCTTTCTGTTCTTGTATGGAGGAGCAGAAATACAGCCCTGAAAAGGTTTTTCCCCCATTTTTGGACCATTTATTGAAAAATTTTGATATATAAACAGAGAGATTAGGAAAAAAAAAACTCAAAAAACCTTGTGATTAGTCTTAGTGTAATAATCTTCTGAGTTTCCATTTGAGCAGGGACACTCCAAACTGCGTTTTTGTTACTTCTCTACATTTTGGTGTTTATTTTCCATAGCTGTCACCATTTTTTCCACTAATTCTACTACATTCTCACATTTATTAATGCTGGTGTCCATGGAAATGACTGTGAAATATTAGATAAAAGGTGGTTTTCTCCTAGCAAAATAAGTTATTTTTTCTGAAAAGAATATTGTCTCTCTGTCAATTTTATTTACTTATCTTAATGATTCCAGAATATTCTAAAATCTCAGGCACCATTTTACACTGCAAAAGCAATTTGGGTTTCTAAGAGAGCATCCTGAAGGAAAAGGAGGAATGGAAAACAACCAACTTAAACATTAATTCAGTTCCTTCAAAATCCAGCCTTGAAATTCCAGATATTTTTCTCCATCCCTTCATTAGCAAACAGAGAGTTCAGTTTCAGCAGTTGAGTAGGCAGCTTTTGCCTATAGACATTTTACAGCTTTAAATGTGCATGCTACTAAAAGCTCCTTCAATTAATTAATATGTGAATTAATTAATGAATAGGATGTTCAGCTAGATTTCAGTACCCAAGTAATTTAAGAACCTTTTCATCCACTTCCACTTAAA